>VZTU01022994.1:0-164092 GCA_013400835.1 Zapornia atra
TCCAGCCCTCTGATCATCCTTGTCACCCTCCTCCTGACCTGTTCTAAGAGGTCTATGTCCTCCTTGTGCTGAGGGCTCCAGAGCTGGGCACAGTATTCCAGGTAGGGTCTGACTAGAGTAGAGGGGCAGAATCACCCCTCTCAATCTGCTGGCTGTGCTTCTTTTGGTGCAGCCCAGGATGTGGTTGGCCTTCTGGGCTGCAGATTCACAGTGGTGGCTCATCCAGCTTTTTGTCCATCTACTGATGCACAGTTTGGGTTTTTTTCCTGCAGGGCTGCTCTCTATCACATCATCCCCCAGCTTGATAGTGAGGATTGTCCCAACCCATGTGCAAGACTTTGTACTTGTCCTTATTGAACCTTCATAAGGTTTCTACAGGCCCACCTCTAGCTGGTCTAGGTCCCTCTGGATGACATCCTGTCCCTCTGGCATGTTGACTGCACCATTCAGCTTGGTGTCAATGGAAAACTTCCTGAGGATGCACTCGATCCCACTATGTTGTTGATGAAGATATTCAACAACACTGGTCCCAGTACAGAAGCTTGAGACACACCACTTGTCACTTCTCCATCTGGACATTGAGCCATTGACCACTACCCTCTGGATGTGACCTTCCAGCCAACTTCTTACCCACTGGATTCTCCACCCATCAAATCCATATTTCTTCAACTTAGAAGGATGTTGCAGGGGCCTGTGTCAGAGGCCTTGCAGAAGTTCAGATAGGTGCCAGCCATTGCCCTTTGCTTGTCCACTGATGTAGTCACTCCACTGTAGAAAGACACTAGGCTGGTCAGGCAGGACTTGCTCTTGGTGAAGCTATGCTGGCTGTCTTGAATCACCTCACTGCCCTGCCAGTTTCAAGAAGGATCTGTTCCATGATCTTCCCAGGCACAGAGGTGAGGCTGACAGGTCAGTAGTTCCTAGAGTCCTCTTTTCTAAACTTTTTAAAAATGGGTGTAACTTTTCCCTTCTTCCAGTCACCAGAGACTTCACCTGACACAGATGACTTTTCAAATACCATGGAGAGTGGAACACCAGCCAGTTCCCTCAGGACTCTGGGATGCGTCTCATCAGGTCCCATTGACTTGGCCTGTTATAACTTGGTTTCCTTCAGTTATCTGCTGGGATGGGGTGTGCTGACTGGTACCAGTCAAGGTCCATGTGATTTTATTCTGGTTTCTGGGAAATGGGCTGCCCAGGGAAGTGGTGGAGTCACCATCCCTGAAGTATTTAAAAGATGTGTAGATGTTGTGCTTGAGGACATGGTCTAGAGGTGGACTGGGCAGGGTTAGGGTGAAGTTGGACTCGATGATCTTGAAGGTCTCTTCCAACCCAAGTGATTCTATGACTTGTGGACATTCAGGTTCCTCAGGTGACATGAACCTTGTGTTCACTTAACAGTTGGAGGGACTTTGTCCCCCAGGACCTCCCCTTCATGCAGTCCTTGAACTCAGATGTGAGGAGTGAGGTTGGTAGTGAAGACCAAGGCAAAAAAGTTGAGAACCTCAGCCTTCTCATCTGTTGTTACCAGTCTGCCAGCCTTGCTCATCAGGGGGGTATGCTTTCTTTAACCTTCCTTTTCTGGCTGACATACCTATAGAAGCCTTTCTTGTTATTCTTGGCATTCCTTGCCAAGTTCAGCTCCAGCAGTGCCTTGGCCTTCCTGACCTTGTTCCTATGTAACCGAGCAGTGTCCCTGTACTTTCCCCAGGATTCCTGATCCTGCTTGAACGTGCCTGTTCAGTTCCTTCTTGCCTTTAAGAAGAAGAGATGTAATGAAGAAAGCTGATTTGCCTAACCAACGTTTTCCTAAACTCCCAAAATCTGAAAAGCTACAGACAGTAATCTGACAGAGGTGAATGCCAAAAGGTGTAACCTCTTTCAAGACTTGGAGCAGAGTTTTTCTGTATGTTAAAACTCAGTAAAGTCCTGCAAGAATTGCAATCATTCGTATGTAATTTCAAGGTAAGAACCCAGTTGTAGTTAGATGTTATTAGCTAATTAAAAATAATTAAAAACATGGCTGGCAGCAATTGTTCAGATGTGAGTAGAACAGAACAAGTACTGGTAGTGTTCTGGCCTGTTCCTTGCTGCAGGGACAGTGAACTGAACAGCCCTCAGCTGCTTGCTCAATGAAAGTATTTAAAGAACCCAAGTTCCAGCTGACCTTTTCCTCCTACTTGGCAGCTGGAGTCTAGTTTACTCAAGGGGGACTTTGACTTTTGTGACAGTGCTACTAAGCACCTGTCACTTTTGCCTTGTGCGTGACAGCCTGCTTGGATCCCCTGTGTCTTCAGTACAGCAAGGGGAGCGAAGTCCTAAGGTTGGTGTAGCAGCTCACCCACTGGGGACGTGTGGCAGGAGCTGCTCAGCTGCCCCAAGGGCTGTTCCCTCAGCGCAGATGTGTAGGTGAGCTAGTTGTGTTATGGCTCTGTGTCCAGAAGTAACAGCTGGGATAGGCATGCTTGAGGTTATCCTCTGTGCTTACGTATAGGAAGGATACGATCAGACTTTGGAGCTGTCACTGCAGGAGCTGGAGAGCTGAACTGTGCTGCGTCAGCTTTGTAAACCCACCACCCCCAAATGAGTGAAACGACGCTGTAGTTCGCGGGAGCGAAGTAACGCTCTGCGTGTGGCCAGGCAGGCGTAGCGGCCCTTCTGCTGGGCTGCAGCCGCCCGAGCGTGGGCCCCGTCGGGACGCTGGGCGGGTTTGCCCTCGCAAGGTGAAACGCGGCTGCAAGAGGCTGCAGCCAGCTCCTCCTGACCGCGCTGCGGCAGGCGCCTTCTGCTGCTTTGCAGCTTTCCCGGGCTGCCCCGGGCGGCGTTACCCGGAGCCAGTACGCACACCCGCAGCGCGGGCCATCGCGAGGGCTTCCTTTACCCTTACACCCCGGACGCCGCTCAGAGCTCTGCTGCTGCAGCGCCTGCCGGTGCCGCAGGCAGGCTGCCGCCCCGCGGGTGTAGGGCGGGCGTTCCGCAGTGTTTCCGGCCCCATCTCGCCCCGAGCGCTGCGGGCCCCGACACAGCCGCGCCACCCCGGGTCCAAGCGCTGAGCGCCCCCGGCGCCAGGGTGCGGTGCGCAGCCGCGGAGGGAAGGGCGTTGGCCACGGCTGCGCGCGCGCGGCAGGGCCGGGTCGCCGAGCGCCTCTGCCAATCGCCCTGCAGCTTCTTGGGCTCCGGCTCCGCCCCTTGCGCCGGCGAAGGACAAAGTGACTGAGCCGGGCCCGCGGTCAGCCTCTGCACCGAGCTGCCGCCATCTTAGGAGGTGAGTCGCGGCGGCGGGGCGATGCCCGCCCGGTGGGACCCGCTGCCCGCCCCGGGGCGACGGGCCGTCTCACGAGTGCGGGGCTGTCTTGCAGGGCTTGCGGCGGGCTTCCCTGTCCCACGCTGCTCTGCTCTTCTCCCCTGTCATAGGTCGCCATGTTCTCGTCTATCGCGCCGCTCGCCCGGCTCAACCCGTTCTACGCGCCGCATTTCCAACTGTCTCAGGATGGGGTGAGGAAGCGCGCAGAGGCAGCGGAGGCGCCAACCACGCGGCGGAGCTTGGCGGCCGCTTCCGCCGCTGAAGGTGAGAGCGGGAGGGAGGGGTCGCGACGGAGGGTGAGGCCTCTGGGCTCTGGAGGCGCCGGTACCCGCGCTGCCTCCGTTCACGCGGCCTTGTGCCCCTCGGGATGGCGGAGGGAGGGGTAGCGGCCGAGCTGGGGAAGCGCCGGCGCTGGGCCTACGCGCCCGCTTGGAGGACGAAGAAGGGCACGGGTGGGGGAGGCGCTGGCAGACTCTTCCGCTCCCCGAGCGGTGTGCGCCGAGTGGCAGCGAGGATCCGGTATTACCGGGAAAGGGCACGGGAAGGTTCTAGCTCGGGATACTAACGGAGATTCCCTGTGGAGTCTGTATTAGGGATAAGAGCGACTTCTCTGCCTCTTCTGGGCCTACAGCCTTGGGGACTGAGGCTGCAAGCCGGTACTGATCTTTTCCGTGGGAAAGAGCAGCACGTGAATGTGGATAGATTTGAAGGACCAAGTCTCCCATACTTTTTTATTCCAATCCCACCTCTCCCGTTTATTCAAAGCTGGACATCTGAACATTCAGACACATTAGAGATACCTACAGCAGTTCTATTTTGTGGGTTTGTATGGGGGTTTTTTTCCCTTCTTTGTACTTGTGGTTCATATGCTAGATAGCAATGCTGTCTAAGATGCAGTGATGCATTGTAGATTTAAGTGCAGAATGCTTTCTTTACGTTTCTTGATCACGTGTGACTTGCTAAGGTTAAACCTTGATTATATTTTATGAATAAGGGAGGGGTAGATGTTAAAACTGCAACTCTTTATGCTGTTAATTACTTAAAAGCATCTCTGCCTTGATTTTAAAAAATGAAGCATTTTCAGCAAGATAGCTCTTCTGAAGTGCTATGGTTATTGAAGTAGATTTAGGGCATTTGCATTAACGTTCGTGTAATATGTGAAAGAGCCAGAACTGGGTGTTGGATTTTAGTAGGTTTTCAGGAAAGTAATTCTGGCTTTCAGCATAGTAATCTCGTTGCTAGCTAACTAAAGCCCTCAGTGTGCTAAATATATTCAGTTGGTGCACTTATTTCTTAAAAGCATTATGCTTAATCTTCATTCTGTGTGTAGGGAGATGCAGTCAGAGGTGACCAGAGTTTCTTAATCTTTGTAGCTTCTGCTGTGTTCATTGTTTCACATACCAGTTGGTTCTCTGGCCTTTGTGTTGAGAGGGTAACATGTTACAGAAGATATATGAGCTTGTGCAAGGTCACACAAAGTCAGTACAAACCACAAGACCTTTTGAGTTCAGCTCAGGGCATTAACCATAACAGAGCTCAGAGGCCAAGTGTTTTATGATCAGCTCTTGGAATTTGTCCTTCTTAATGTGTCAGATCAGAAGAAAAAAAAAAAAAGCTTAATAGAGTAGACATGTTTTTTCTGCTGTATATTTATATTTGAGTAGCTTCTGGGTGTTTGTCTTCAGTGTCTGGGCATGCTATAATAACTTTGTTGTCCTCTGTACTACATGTTTAGCCAGTTATCTTTCAGCTTCTTAGGAAACTTGACTCTCCATTGAAATAGAAAGTCTGGGCTTTCTATGGCCTTTTTTCCTAACGCTGCTATACCACCACAAACCTAGGTACCTCTAAAGAGCTCAAGCCTAACTAACAGTGGTTTTTTTTTAAAAATAACTATTTTTGAACACTTAGCTGACAGGTGAGTCTGAATAGCATCGTAATAGAGAAGACACAAAGCAATACTTTTCTGTGACTTCTACATGTACCTGTCTCTGTTAGCTGAGGACTATTACTTTTAACAGAAAGTATTGTGAAAAAGGGAGTGTGAACAAACACTGTGGGTAGCTGTGCTGCATAGTAGCTGCTGCAGGACAGATAGAGCTAGACAGAGCTGCCCCATAATACAGAGCAGAGAGTCTGTTTTCTCTTTAAACCTGCATAGAAAGCTGAGTTTGTGTGTGCCACTTGGTCTGGCAAGTTGTGAACAGATTATTACTGCTGTCTCCAAAAATCTGATAGTAACCTAGCTATTTTAGAGTTCATGTTAAGTCCCAGACCAGCATATTTACAGTCTTGAGCAGCATCTAAATTTAAAAAAATCTCAGGTTATGCATTATTCTGACTGTTAACAGATTCGTCACTAAACTTCAGTTTAGGCTCAATGCAGTGACTGTGATTTAGTGTTTGTTATTTTAGAATAAACAAAAGAGGATATTTTTATTGTCTTGATGATTAAATCCGAAGAGTAAGGTGAGAAATGAGAGTGTAAAATGCATTGTAAAGTTTGGGACCTTTTGAGAAAGAAGTTCTCTTACAACAGCACAATTATGAACTGAATAAGCATGCTGGTGTTAACTGGCGCTCTGATGCTGTTGAACGTAAGTGGTAATTCTTGTTGATGTTTATAAAGGATTTTATTTCAGAAGCAAAAAGACAAGGCAGAGAAACTCTGAATAAGATATATTTTCCCCATCTTTTGGTTTTCATTAGCGCTGATAATTGTAATTACCTGTAGATAATTCTTACCAAGTTGGTGTAACACTCTAATGCCTGTTCCATTTTATTGGAATAACATCACAAGATCTAATATAAAGAAACCCCTAAATTATCCCTTTCTACTCCTAGGAATATTGTCTACATTATGTATTGTTTCCTGTGTAGTTATTCAGAACATAAGGTTTGCATGTATATTTAAAATGTTAAGCACTTTAGTAGCAGAACTGTGCTCCTACATCAAGTAATTTGTGCTGTTAAGTGTAAACTTAAGTGTTTTCTGGTTGCACATAGTCGTAGCCTATAACTTCTTCAGAAGTGGAAGAGGGCAATGGATTCTTGCTTTTTCAGTTCTGGTAACTCTCCTTTATTGGCATTGGTGAAAATAACTTGTTAAGACTGGGTGGTTTTATACAAAGTACTGTATGGAACAATGCAAATGAAATGTACCTTGATTAAATGCAATCCAAAAGAGTCTTTAATGAACTCTATATATAAGCATTGAATGTCATGATTAATTTATAACATTCTGCCATTTATTAAAGAGAAGCTATATACATCTGCAATTCCCTATTTCATAGAAAATGAAAAAAAAATCTGCATAAAGAATCTGAAAAATTCTTTAAAATACATGTGTATGAAGAAAAATCCAGTGCTGACCCCGCAGGTCTGTATGGTCTACTTAAATACAGAAGTTACACTACCACAGAGTGCCTAACCAAAGAAGCCTTGTCTCCAGAGAAGCACTCTTCCTGCTTAATCCCTTGATGTAAAAAACATGCTGGATGTTACAACTTTGAGTCATAATTCCTAGTGGGATTAATTTCTATGGTTTAAATGTGCTGTGAGCTAAAATGTGACTGTTTCTTCCATTGCCTTTTTTTTTTTTTTTAAAGGAATAAACTATTTTGAAGACTTGGAGTCACATCTTGTTAGTCAAAAAGGTGTTAATTTAGAGTAAGGAAATTATTTTTTACTATAACACTGCAGTTTTATAAAACAGCATGGGAGATTACTTCAGTTTCATATTTTGGAGATTGTAACAGTTGACTTTGTTTCTTTTCTGATCTTTGTTGCAATTTATGATTGATCATATATATGTATTTTTTTCCCAATTAACTAGAATACAGCTGTGAATATGGCTCAAACAGATTCTTTTTACTTTGTGGCCTTGGTGGGATTATTAGCTGTGGGACAACACATACCGCACTGGTTCCTCTAGACCTGGTTAAATGCAGAATGAAGGTTTGTTCTGCCTGTTGGTATGTGATGGCATTGACAAAGCATGTTTAGTGTGGTATAATTAATCTACTAATGAATTGGAGGCATAAACTATCCCCTGGACATCGTTGTCCAGCAGTGCATGGAGTTAATGTAAAAGCATGGTGTATCTTTATTTTTTGCTGCAGAATACAGTTGTGAATATGGCTCGCTCAAGTTTTATGCTCTCTGTGGCGTTGGTGGGGTCCTAAGTTGTGGCTTGACACACACTGCTGTTGTACCTCTGGATTTAGTGAAATGTCGTATGCAGGTTTGTATTAACTTAAAAATTTCTTAAACTTTTTCTCTATGTAGCCAGCATATGAAGAGTTTACAGTAGGGCTGCAGTCTTTTCTGGATGACAGGGAGTGAGTTAACTGGAGTACTGCTTTATCCATGTCCATTGCTGTGAGGCTTAACAAATACCACTTTAAACAGAAGCAGAGGCATTTAGGATAATCTGGATGAATTATTTCTGACTACATTTAAGGCACATTAAACAGACTATATTTGCTAAAAGACACCCACCACCATATTACTTTTTGGTAGGATATCTAGCACTAATCTTGTGCTTCTGGAGGAAATAAATAATATCTTGGTGTTATGAAGATGGGAGTTTTTAGCTTAGAGTGACATGCATGTATAATTTGATCCATTAACGCTGTGGATATTGTTGCATGGCTTATGGATTAGCTAGTTTCTAACGATCCACTTCTAATGGACTGGGTGAAATGTGAAATGGTGTTGGTAAGGCCGTCAGTGTGGCTTGTGTCCTTGAAGTGGCTCTTGATTGAACTGATAGGAGTGCTGTCACGTTGGCACTTTATTTGCAGTACCAGCTTCCGCATTGAAATCGTCTGGTGAACAGCCATGGATAAAAGCATATTGATAAATATATTTGGGAAAATCTGCCTCAAGTATGAAACAAATTGAAACATACTTCCAAGTTTCTAGAAATACAGTAGCAAGTAACTTCCCTGTTGCATAGACTGTCACTGATTATAAAAGTGTTGATTTTGTAAAGACAGAACTCCTGAAATGAGGAGGGAACTATGAATTAATCACACCTACTAGGCACAGGAGGAGTATGTCATGTGATACTCTTTGAAATTGTCTTCTTCTGGAAGACATGCTGCTTCTTTAGCATTCTTCACTAGGGAGGCTTTGTCACATACTTGGACACTTGAAATTCTGGTCTCGAACTAGTAATTCTCATTAACATATAAGACATACAGGTTACATCTAACAAGGACAGTGTGCTGCTTTCTACAAAGTTTGCATTGAAACTAGGCCAAGTGTGTAGGAATTCCTGAGTCCTACTAGTAGGGAATAGCCATATCCAAGTGTGCATGTTAAATCTGAAAATGTCATTTAAGTGCACTTTACTACCTTTACAGACTTCAAAATCAGTAGCTTGACTACCTATGCCTAAGGTTGAGTTTCCTGAGGAGGAGGAGGTTGACCATGGGTAAAGAGATTGTAGCATCTCAAACAGTTCTTAATCTGAGTTAATGGGCAGAAGGCCTGAAAGCTATACAGTGCTGCTTATACAGCTGGGAGCAACGCCTCATGCTTTCTAGGCTTGGTAGGTATTTTCAGCTTGGGATACCAGTCCTGGGCTTCTCACGTGGTAAGGGTGGTGATACTTCTCATTTCTCTCGCACTTAGAGGAAGGTGCAAGAGGAGGGTTCCATCTGTATTCCAAGTCTGACCTTGTAAAAACTGTCAGCATTTACCTCTCTACACATTCAGAACAGGGGATGTTACTCATCCTTCCCAGATTCTCCAGGAAGAAACCTGTTGCCTGCACTCTTGTGTCTTTTTAAGAAAAGGTCACCTTTTATGTAGATGAGAATTAAGTATGGTTCTGACATGAACATAGTCTCATGTTACAGTGTCCATTAAATATCTGATTTCCTGAAACTGAATATTTTAAAAATTGAGATGTGTAGGTGAACTGGTTCTTAAGTAGGTCATCACCAGACTGCAAGACAAAATGCCAGTTGTTGCAGGTTGGCATATATGTCCTATAGCTCTTTCTGAAAGCTTTGTTTAACTTCAATTTGGTATCTTACACCTCTGAGGAAATGCTGGATGACATCAAATACGAAAAATAAGTGTGATGGGTGATTAGAATAGGTCAGAATGGCTTGTTTAAGAATTTCTGTTAAATGGTTTCACATGAAGCACGTTATTAATGAAATCTCACGCAAGGTTTTACGTACAGACATTATTTTGTATGTAACCATTACTGTGAAGTCAAAAGTACAAGTGTAGATGGAATCCTTGAGTAGTCTGATCTGCTTTGCTTCATCTGTCTTAGACTGACTGCGTGGAGGGATCAAACAGTGGACAAATAATCTTCTCTGATTAGGAACCAGGTGAATTGTCAGGCTTGGTTTATGGTGACACCAGAGTACATAGGTGTGACTTGTAGGGTGGATGAGATTGCTGACAGAAATGGTCACATTTTTAAAGAATCTGGTCTAAACATAGTTATATATAGCTACACAGTGTCAGAATAATGATACCAGCAAATCTTTCCCATGTAGAGAGTCATATTGTTGATTTGGAGAATAAATGTAAAGCAAAATTCAGACAGTTTGGTGGCTCTCTAGTATTGAAGGACATACTGGTTGTTATATAATAAGTTAGGGTTTGAGACCAGCAAGTAACCGTTACAGTTACTTTAGCATAACTTTGTGGTGAGTATATCATCTGTCCAGGGAACGGAAGGAATGAGGAATTTAAGAATTTCATATTTCAGATGGGGGGGTGAAAAATGGAATAGTAAGCTGTATCAAGTGATTAACTGCCTATTCTGTTTAGGTCGATCCACAAAAATACAAGAGCATCTTCAATGGATTCTCAGTGACAGTCAAAGAAGATGGTGTTCGTGGCTTGGCAAAGGGATGGGCTCCAACCTTCATTGGCTATTCCATGCAGGGGCTTTGTAAGTTTGGGTTCTACGAAGTTTTCAAAATCTTGTACGGCAACATGCTGGGAGAGGTAAGCCTGAAGCGATTCATATGAGACTGTGTCTGCAACATAGTAGTATTGATAACACAGAGTAATCCCCAAAGCACTATTGATTAACAAGAGTGTATCTTTAAATTCACTTCAGGAAAATGCCTACTTGTGGCGCACTTCGCTATACTTAGCCGCATCTGCCAGTGCGGAGTTTTTTGCTGACATTGCTCTGGCTCCAATGGAAGCTGCTAAAGTTCGTATTCAGACACAGCCTGGGTACGCGAACACTCTGCGGCAGGCTGTACCGAAGATGTTCGGAGAAGAAGGCATCTGGGCGTAAGTCCTCTTCGTTTTAATTTTTACTTTTATTCAGATTCTTCATGTTGGGTTGTTGTTTTTTTTTTTCTAATGAAAGACTGTTGCTAAAACTAATTGTGGCTTTAGCCTATGATATGGTTTAGTCTTTGCATTTCAATATAACATCAAGAAATCTGTGCTGAACTGGCTGTTAATTCCACATGCTCCTTAGATCCATCTTTGTGAGTATCTTTGTGCTGAGTTCTGCTGGATAACTTCAGTTTCTAGCAGTTCCAGTCAGAGATACTCAGCAACTTTTTTGGTTGTACAGTCAAAGATGCTTGAGTCATTGGCATGTAAGAATAATACAACTGCATGTTAGCTTTCCGTTCTGATAGAAGTGGCTGTAAATATACAAGTCATTTATTGCTATCAGGACTTGGCTGGTATGCAGACATGAGCCTTGCTGCACTTGTAGTGTCAGTACTGTGTTACTGCTATGCGCTGGAAGCTGAAAAGTGACTACAAAAAACAGCTGTGCAGCAGAGGGTAAACTTGCATTGCTGGTTTAAGCTAGTACTCGGGAGCTAATAAAACTTCTCTTCTGTAGGTATTGAAACACTTACCGAGTCAGTATCTAGGAGTTGTATTCCTGATAACAATAAGTTAACTGATACTTTTCAAGTTAGAAATGTACCTTAAATACTGGAGAAAATGAAACCACGTTTGTCTTTTCTCTGGTTAAGTTTCTATAAAGGTGTTGCTCCACTTTGGATGAGGCAGATCCCATACACAATGATGAAATTTGCCTGCTTTGAACGTACTGTTGAAGCTCTGTACAAGTACGTCGTTCCCAAGCCACGGAGTGAATGTACAAAAGGAGAACAGCTGGTAGTCACGTTTGTTGCAGGCTATATTGGTGAGGAACGTTTAAGTCCTACAATTCATTAATAGACTACTGCAACTCTAGAAGCCTGGTGCTTTTCAGAATATCAAACAGATATACCTAGAATGGGAGAATTTACTTGTAACTTTATAATTTGTGGGGGGAGCTAGATTCAATCTGTAAGTGGAAAATGGGTTTGTAGTAGGACAGTACTCTTAATTATTCCTATATATTACCAGTATGAATGCTCAGATTGAAAAATGCAGCTGATTTAAGTGGAAAAAAATTGCATCTTTGCTAGGCTGGGGAGGCTTGAAGGAAGGGGAAAGAAATCTGGATGGAAAGGGGATTTTCAATAGCTGATGATTGAGGCGGAGTTTTGTTTTAGCACAAGGTTTGCTGCCAGAGCAGAACCAAGATATTTTTTTAATGATACATATCTGCTGTTCATTTAGGATACCAAGAGGCTTGACATAACTAGTGTGCAGTTTATTAGAAGGTGTGGTTTCATTTGGCTGTACTTGATGTACACTGTAAAGGTGCAGCTAAAATGCCACAGAACTAACACCAAATTCTTCTTTCAGCTGGTGTCTTCTGTGCGATTGTTTCCCACCCTGCTGACTCAGTGGTGTCTGTGTTGAACAAAGAAAAGGGCAGTTCTGCTTCACAGGTTCTTATGAGGCTTGGATTCAAAGGTACATCCTTACTTTAATGCATTTGGGATTGAGTGTTTTTGGGGGAGGATTTTTTCTGACTGACTTCTTAATGCTACTTATGCTTCACATTTTGCTCTACAGGAGTATGGAAAGGTCTGTTTGCTCGTATCATTATGATTGGCACCCTGACTGCACTACAGTGGTTCATCTACGATTCTGTGAAGGTTTATTTCAGACTTCCTCGTCCACCTCCACCTGAAATGCCAGAATCTCTGAAGAAGAAGCTTGGTCTAACTGAATAGACAACTCATGGACTGACTGTGCTGGCTGTCCCAGTGATGAGTTTCATTAAACTTTTATATATTTGACTATGTAGAAGACAAACTCCATATGATGTTGTTATTGGCTGTGCCCTCATCCCATGTGAGGGTTTAAATTCTACCACTGTCATTGCCTGAAATAAATGAGAAACAGAGTGCTTAGTGTCTGTTTACTACTGCATACGTAAGCTTCATTTCATAGCAGCAAATACCTCAATTACCTGGTCACTACTTTAGGAACTAGAGGATTGTGAAACAATTGTAATAAAAAATAGGCTTTCACCGTTTCCAAAGAAGTGCCAAGAACATATCCTTGCAGAACTGCAGAAACTAACTCTAGTTTTATGCACTTTGAGTCCACTGTTTAATTTGCCTTTAATAAGCTGTTGCTGTAGAATAGGTGAACTCCTGAATGGCTGAGACAAGACTACAGCCTGACAGGGTGTCCCGGTCCTGATACTGGTCTTCTCCATAGTGGCAAAAGGAACTTTAAACATAATAGAGCTATTTCTGCCTTGGGGTGGTCATCCCAACATAAATAACTTATGCTTACTTGAATAATTTCTGCTTCTGTTGGCTTTGAACCACACTAAATAACTCTGTCCTCTTGGTTGCACTGTGGAATTAAACAGTAGCTGCTACCTTATCAAATAAACATTCTCAGAGATAGCTGACCACTAAAGGCTTACTACAGCTTCACAGTAAAGTAGAAATGGTTTGCCTCTTGTAGAGTTTGACAAACTTGCCAGAATTTCAGTACGCTTGGTATTCCTGTATTTTTTTTGCCTTAGTTTAACTAATGCTGGGTTCTGATTGACTCATGCACTTCTGCAGTGCAAGAAGCCATACTTTTTTTTTTTTTTTTTTGACCTAATTTGGTGTGAAATAAATTTAGGCTCCTAGGTATGCAAGAACAGACATGCACTATTTTGTTAAGGCAATGGCTTTGTTTTTTCCAGCCTTTTGCAGAAAGATGAGTGTGCTGCCTTCTGTGTCTTGCCTGTTCAAGAACCCACAGTTGATAATCACAGTGAGATAAATCCAGAAAACGCCTAATAGTATATGATGGGTTCACAGTATCCAGTGCTACTGTACTTGGTTGAGCTGGAGCTTGTGTCTTCTGTGCGAAGCTATTTGGTTGTGCTGTCTTTCAGCATGTGAGCTGATGATACTGAAATTGGCTTGGCATTCACATACATTGTACTGCTCCTTCCTCTTCGCTTGTGCCCTTCAGAGTCTAAATGACAACTAAAGCAGGTGCCGTTGGCATAGCATAAACATACTGGAATCATGTCCCTGTGGCCATTTCACATGGCATCAAGCTTTTCACCACCTGGGAAAACCTTCCAGCTTTCAAAACTTAGGATGGTTGTGCTGAACAAGTAAGCTGAGCCTTATTTTGAATTGCTCTCTTTTCAAAATGTGGAGGAAAATCTAAAACTGCTCTATTTTCCCTGTCAGTGTGACAGTAAATGCACCCTTAGAGTGGTTGGTATCTAACTGAACAAAGTCAGATTCCTAAGTCTAAAACATTTGTACAAGTACTTTGGTGTTGAATTAATTTCATGGTACAAGTATGTACATCTTGTTGCCCTGTTGTGAGGGGGAAGCTTTGAAACTACTTGATGAATCATTAAATACTTGTAAGAGCTGCTTTGGAGAAGAGCATTAACTATGACTTATCTTGTATCAAGTCCATTTATGTTAAATCAGCTTTTGAAAGTTAACTCGTGTGTGTGGTTCAACTTGCTAGAAAAAAAGGTATCACTTGTGTACTGAATATCATGGTCTTTAAAGTTGTATTTTAACTCCTTAGACTTTTCTTTGTGTTCTGGGAAGCATCCCAAGTTATCTCAGATCCTGGGGAAGTAAAGCACTTTTGTCATTTTAAGGCTGGCAGAAGAGTGAGTCAAACTCAGCTCAGGCAGTGAGGTAGTCTTGATTGTCAAGTAATGATAAGCTAAATTTCTCAAGACTCTTTCTTGTCGTTCTACATGTGGAGAATTGGAGAATTCTACATTCTCTAGAATTGGGTCACATTTGTGCAGCCATTTTAATGTGCAGTAATAAGATAATCTTAAATCCATTTTCTTTACTGCTCAAAGGCAGACCTGTAACTATCTTTTTTGAAAGACATTCAGAAAATTTTATCAAGGTAAATGAGTAAGACTGCAAGGGGCACCTGTCTGTTCTTTCCTTCTGTAACTGAGAAAGGGAAAAGAAACTGCTACTCCCAGCGTTAGGTTTCAGTGGAAAACAAGGGGTGGGGAGTGTTGCTTCATTGACCCTTGGCCATCGGCTTGTTCAGATGCTTGAGGTGAAAGGGTTTAACATGGAAAATGCTCTTGCCTAATGGGTCACCCACTGATACTTTAGATACGCTTCAGTGGGAAAACTGGTATTCAAAGGCATTTAAAAGGTGAACTTTGTCATTGCTAACTGTGCTTTATAGTGTAATGTGTGGCTCCTTCTGAAAGTTGGAGATGATGGGGGCAGGGGAGCTGCAGTGCTCTAGATAGACTTGTGCTTTCATGGCCTGGAAAGTATTGTATCAAAAAGGAGCGCTTCTCTTTTGAACCAAGTATGACTTGGGTAACTCCAGACCAGTCACTAAACCCAAAAGTGCTTTGTAAAACATGGATTGTGTATATGCTGCTTCTGTATTTTGTTTTATGAAGGAGAAAATAGCCTTGCTGTTACTGGAGCTGAGATGAGCTTTCTGGCTTCAAGCATCCTGTCTGTATAAAAAACCTGGGAATAACAGCTCCATCCACACCCTGCGTTTGTATCAGGTTGTACTGCAGATTGAATGTGCTGATACTTGCTGAAATGTTCCTTGCATATAATTTTAAAATGGGCTGTAATAATACAAATAGCTGTAATGCATTTACATTTCTACATAGAAAATATGTAGTTCACAGTGAAAACAATAAACATCCTGCTTTTTTATAGCAAATAGGAGTACTTTGGGGAGCTGAGCTTAGTAGCTACGCGGCCTTGTTACAGAATGCGAGTCTTGTAACCAGTGTGGGAGAAGGATGTCACTAGCAGGAACTTCTTGGCTGAGCTGATGTTCTGGTGTCTAAAAGTAGATTTTAAAGTGCTGGGATTACTTTGCTAGTGATATTTTTCAGCACTGACCACTGAACGCTGTTGCTGTTTGGTTTTTTGGTTGGCTGGTTTGGCTTTTCCCCCCCTTGAGTTGCTGGCAAGGATATAATCGGCCAGTTCTATACCTGCATACTAAGGTAAAAACAAAGCCATCCTGAGCATCACTACAGGTTGGGCTGCAGGGGATGATGTGTTGTAAGTAGCATAGCTGTAGTTTTCACTATTACCTGAACCAATCACTTCGTACAATTGTTGAGAGTACCCTTGGGTGCCCCTGGAAATGCAGTAAGGGGCTGTAGTTTACCAAGCTGGTGCTCACCAGGCAGCTGACAGTTCTCAATCAAGGAGGCGAGGTTAATGATCTGCTTTACATTGATTGAAAAACGCCCCACTCCCTGCCTCATCTTTCACACTGTAGAAAGAGCTTTGCCTCTGTCCTTACACCACTATAACTACAAAGCAACACTCAAATTTTGTGGAGGGTGTGTGCTTGAAGGACCTGTGAAGTTCTGTAATTGATGTCTGTGCAGATTGTGGGGGAATTACTGATTACTCACTTTAATTCTGAGGACAGTACAGTGTGTGTATAAAGTGCAGGTCCAGACTTCCCCGCTCCCCTTACCCCCAAGTAAACTTTAGCTCTGTGGGAATTTTTCTCCTGCTTGTAGCAACGTTTCTGAAAGGATCATTGTGCTTTGGACCTGTGCTACCTGGGAAGGAAGGGTGGGTGGTCTGCATACATTTACATAGGTAAATTATTTGTTCTGTAACATGCTTGGCATACTTAGCTTCCCATGGAGACCATGCACAAGAGTGTATACTTGACTTTTCCCTGGTAGATACGTTCTAAGATTTGGAGGTTATTAATTGTGGGGTTGAAAGTGAAATTGGTTGTCACAACTTACCTTCGGGTTATTGCTCCAAAGAGTCTGTTCTTTTCATCTGGAAAAACCTTTTTGCTCTGTCAAGACTTCCCTGAGTACCCATGCAGCTGGCGCATTTTCCACTTCACGTGTGTATATTAAAATGCGCATGGAGATTTTGCTGAGGTAAGTAAACCTCACATTAGTCACAATCGTGATATTCTCACGATGCATTTGATTACCTTAACTACTCTTGTCATGACTTGTCATGACAGTTGCATAACTCCTTGTTCTAAATCTGAATCTCAGTTTCTTTCTACAGTGGAAGGCAGATTTATTCATCGTAGGCAGTCTGTGTTTGCTAATAGCTGGGCTTTCCTCACAAGCATTTCGGGCCAGAAATCCTCGGTAGCGCTGTACTGGTTCTCCAGTTCTGCCTTTCAGGATTTTCAGTAGCTACTGACAGACCACAAATGATTCATTCACAAAGCTGAAAGCAGAATAAATAAATGACTGCAGCCCATGATGCAATGAATCCACTGTTAACTGCACAGAGCCATAGAATTACTACGGTTGGAAAAGACCTCTAAGATGACCCAATGCCACTGCTATGCCCAGTAAACTGTTCCAAAGTGCCCTGTCTATACATTTTTGGAACACCTCAAGGCATGGTGACTCCAGTACCTCCCTGGGCAGCCTGTTCCAATGCCCAACCACCTTTTCAGTAAAGAAATTTTTCTTCATACACAATAATCTAAGCCTCCCCTGGCACAACTTGGGGCCATTCCCTCTCATCCTAAATCATGTGGGCTGTAGTCCAGATGTAGGGGATCGATTCCTCACACCCTGTACCGGTGTTCTTTTTTTGGTAGCCATGTCTGTTGTGTCAAGCACTCTTTGTCAGACCCAACAGTAGGCTTGCACACACATAGCGTCCCCTGGACTGGTGGATTCAGTGAAACCCAGACTTTAACACACAAATGAGATGTATGTATTATGTAAATCCCAAACTCTTATGGGCTGGGTGTGTAAATATATATTCATGTATGATACACAGCCCATGCTTTAGCACGGCTCATCCTTTTGGATATTCTTTGATTCCTTTGAATGCCATTTGATCATTTTCAGGGGCTGGCTTAAGAATTGTGTGACAAGAGCAAAGGAGCATGGGTTGGTAACCAGGATCTGTGGATGCTTTCTAGGAAAACTTGCCTTTTGTCAGGGATATCCTTGCAGTCTGTCAGGTGGACTGGAAGGGGCCAAAAGAAAATTCGGAGCTAGGAATGAACCCAAAAAGGGGAATTTGTCAAAAGACTTAATACTGTCTGAGGACAACAAAGAAAGGGAGGTTGAGAAGAGCAGCAACATGAAGCAGGCCAAAAGATATGGAATGCTGAACGAGGATGAGAACGGTGATGTAACTCCATTTGAAGGGATTTTCTTAATTGCTGCATCTCTCCTATTTGGTTTTTATAATAATTTTTATTCCTATTTAACGTACTTTTCTCTGCTAAACCCATTCCTGTTATCTTGTTACTTCAGTCTACCACCTACCGCATTTTCAGACGTCTCAGATCTCCTGACTTGCTTTTCACCACAGAAATACTGCCAGTGGTTCGTATCAATCCAACCTTTTGGGACCTAAGAAGCTTCTCTTTGCTAATTCTGCAGCTTGCTACAGTGTTTTACAGGCTAAGAATGGATGGCACTGTTGGGATACATGAACAGATACACCAGGAGAAAGCCGTCAGTGGAGTCAGTAGGTCTTTCAAATCATTGCTCCTGTATAGAGTTCTGTGTTCTAAAGACATAGTGCCGCACAGCAATTATGGCTCACAATTATAAAACCTCACATGAAACCTGATGCAAATTACTCCATCTACATGTGTGAATCAGTGGGATTGCTGGGCATTGTTTGCTTCTCAGCATTTACCTCTTTAAATATTATTTTTAAAACAGGAGAGCGCTGTAGTTTGCAAAACTCAGTGAATATATTGAGACAGATATTAAGTGCTACTGCAGCTTGACTAACTTGTTTAACTCTTATCTGGAAACCACAATCTTACTCCTCCTTTTGGAGCAGGAAAGGAGACCTGAAGTTCTGTCAGCCTAGGGTCCTGCTTTATGAAAGCAAGCTAAAGGCAAGAACAACATTCTATGCTTTAACGCTGGTTTATTGTACAAAACAAGCAATGCATTAAATAGAGCATGTCATCCTTCAGATACGTACGTGCAGAGACACGTTTTTGCTCACATTACAGCTTGTCCCTTGAAATCAGTGACTTTTTTCTGTCTTTCTTAAAGGAAGAGGACAAACATCTAATTAAAGTTTCAGTGTGCTTCTAAATGAAGCCTTTAAATACCGCCCATTATCTTAGCACCGGAGTTGACAGCCCTCAAACACTGCCATTCTTTAGGCAGTGGCATTTCACAGTCATCAGTTCATGTCTGAAATCTTGGTTATCTCATCTTTCATATCTTTGATCTCAGTTTGAACTCTGGTTAGATTGGCCAGTTTCTCATTCAGTAATACAATTTCCTTCTCCCGTCGCAATACATCCTCCATTAATCTCCCTATTCTCAGCGTTAGGTCATTTATTAATGGCTCCAAGGTGGCAAAGTCCTTTTTAAGTTTGTACATCTTGGGTTTTAAATCATTTGCAAATGTAACAGTCTTCAGAACTTTTGCTCTCTCACCTTCTAGATTCAGAAGCCTGTCCGAATGCTTGCTGAAATTGCTCCTTAGCTCCGATAACGCCGCCTTGATTTGCTCAATTCTTCTTGCGTTACTGGACGCCAAGCTTTGTAGTTCTGTACTTCGGTCGATGCTGCTGGTAAGCAGGTCACCTATGTTTTTTACTGTCTTCTTTTCACCTTTTTCTACCTTATCTTCTAGTGTTCGCAGAGAATCTGTCAGTGCAGTCATATCTGAGACTAGGCCTGAGATCCGCCTTAGGTCAGTTTTTACTGTCACAATCGTCAAAGTTATATTTTTTGCTACAGAAGCTGCATCCTGTTCAACATGGGAAACTGCATGGAAAAGGGCTGTTACATTCTTCTGCAGTTCTTCTTGTTTCTTAATTATGCTGCCAGACCACGTTTTCATTGTGTAAATATCTTCCTGCAGATGTTTAATGTGATAAATTATTTGAAGATCTTCCAGCTGTTCCATTAAGTTCCAATTCTTTTTACACTAGAAGGATACAAATAAAAATATTTGACAAGATTTCTAGCTCAACACCTCACATCAAAATTAAAACTCTACTCTAATTAAGTATCTTACTCTGATATGGGAACTGAGCACAAACCCTGCCTGTAGGAAATAAACTTAGGTTGCAACACAACCAAAACCTTTTTTTCCCCCTCTTTTACATACTGAGTTCAAATACTTTTTCTGTTACAACAAACATTCCATGAAGGTGCTAAATGACTTTCCAGCAGGACCTCTGAAAACACAAAGCCATCAAATGCAACCTTCGTCTGATTTACAGAAGATTTTGTAGCAAGCTTAGAACTTCCACGATCTAGAGAGATGCCTACTTTAAATTCTTTTACCCCAAAATGGTAATTAACAGATGTGTTTTTATCTTGGTAATCATAGTATGTACTTTGAACATGACATTCAAAGAAGGAAAAGCCAAAGGAATCGGGCATGGTTCCCTTTTGTTTAAATAGCCGCCAAAATGCTCTACGGGAGAAACATCACTTGAATGAAAGCTATGTCAGTGAGGGAACAACTCATACTACTGTGGGATTTTTGGCTAAATTTGCTATTTTTAATGATTGCTTCTTGGTTTTCAAATTTGAGAGGAAGAAAGGAAAATATCAGAGTGCTACTATTCTGGTCAAGCCCCAGTAAGTCAGTGTAGAACTTGAAGAGAACAAAATGCCAAGCATGCACACCAAAACACATACTAAGGGCTGTCGTTAGCTTCAAGTTACTCATTCTTTTCTTGACACAAGTAGTAAAAGTATCAGCAAAAGAGATAAATATTTTAAACTTTTTGATAGTGTTAGTCATTCCTCACTAGCACAGAACTGTTTGCTTAAAATACCAAAAATTAGTTCGTGGAGCATTGTGCTGGTTTCACAGGGAAAGGCCCTCCAAGGATGAGGCTTTCCAGTTCAGTCTGGTGTACATTCAGCTTTCAGTAGCGTTGGGGCTGATGAGAGACACTAAATTGTGAAGCAATACCCCTGGCAATTCAGCCACCCTTCCCCAAACGTACAAGAAGTACAAACACACTTGAGAAAAGTATTTAAAACCATTTCTATACAGAGCAAGGGACCACTGAACACTGTTTTGAATTTGATTACGTGCCAGGAAAGGGCAATCCACTGCAGTGTATTTTATTGAATGCAACTGCGAACAGATACAAATCTATATATAAGTAATAAATATATGAAACTGGAAGACTTTATAACATTGAGAAATGCTGGTTTTATAGTCTCTTGACTGGGCAGCATTAATGGTTTAAACAAAGGTTTCAGCAGAATTTGAGATACATGGAAGTACAAAACCAGAATAATTTAACTAAAGCCTGATCACGTAGTAAATGTTGTGGGTTCATACAGTCTCCTAAGAAACCTCTTTCCCTGAGTTCAAAAACCACCTTGATGTAGGTCTGTAGACACAAATTGATGATGGGCCTAAGATCCAAATTTCAGTGAACAGCTCTCAGGCATATTAGTGCTACTCTAAAGTTAGCACTTTTCTTAAGGAAGCAGATCTCTTAGACCTACTGATAAATTAGTCATTCCATACAGTATAATACAAAACGTAAAAAATGTAAATACCAAAGGTAGTGAGAATGAAACACAAAATTTAATCTGATGTCTTTGGGTTTGTTTTTCCTTAAATCTAAATACTTCGCTTCAAACTCCGTTTTAAAAATTATCTTTTAATAAACAAACTGAAAAATTTTAATTTATTTTAGAAAATACTCCATGCCTCCTCCAACACTGTATTTCTTGCTCTCTAACCTCTTTATTACTTTGCCTTTCAGTCCGATCCAATGCCTATTTAAAGTTGATGGTAATATTTCAACTACCCTGAATGTGATGTTGGGACTCGCATTATTTATAGTAAAGTGCTCTTTCATCACTGAAAGTCCCGATTCACTTATCCCCATTTGCTGAGTTATAGCTTTCTAAAGTTATTTCTTCTGCTTCTGAAGATACTTCTATGTCGTGCACTCCTCCTTTTAAAACCACAAATTCATTTTGTGCTTTCAATCTGCTGCCATTGTGCTGCATGCCTTCAAGAACCTTTTGCACTGCCACTGTGTCAGAAACCGTTTTCAACATCTCATTTTCCACAGTGTATAGCTGTGTTGTCATGTCCTCTATCTTTTTCTCCATACTTAGCAATTCACTTGAAAATCTAAGAATAGAGTGAATAGCATTTTCAACTGTAGGCAAATGGGTCTTGCACTCCTCAATTTTAGGTTCATAATTTGCAAGTTTCTGAGTCAGGTCCATGTCCTTGGCTACCAGACTATTCTGTTGTTCTTCTAGCTTTTCAACTGCTTTTGCATGTAAGCCCAACTTCTGTTCCACTCTAGAGAACTCGTCATCTTCTTGCCTCTTTAATGTTTTAATATTTCTGGCTGTACTGTCTTCCAAATCTTTTACTCTTTCTGAAAGGGATTTAATTCCTTGGTCAACTTCATTAATTTGGGAAGTAACTTCTGTATGTGTGAACTTTGCTTCCGATTTTAAGCCAGTAGTGTTTGTGTTCATTTCATCCAAGTTTCTTCTCCAGGAATTTGTAACATTTTGGAACTTCTCATTAATGCTCTGCATCTTTCTATAGAGAATCTGTTCATTGCTCTGAATATTCTTTATGATGTTATGAAGAGAAGATACTTCCTGCTCAAACTCTGGCATCACAGAAATGGATGAGGCAGCTTCTTGTAGGATACTTTCAGAAGACTCAAGCTGCATTTGTAACACAAAACAAATATCCACGTCTACTTAACGAAAGGAATGAAAACCAGGTGCAGTCGTTTTAACAAAAAAAAGAAGTAAAATCCTTCAGAAGACACTTGTTACAAGGATCCTATCTGATTTGTTGTTGTATTTCATCTTTAAAATGTTGTTGACTAACCTGGCATGAAAATGTCACAGAAAAGGATGTGTTTGTTCTAGAATTTCTACAGAATACATGCCATTTTCTTTGTTGTCAATCCCCTGTTTTTCATGGTGGGGTTGGGTTGGTTGTTTGGTTTAGGGTTTTTCTTTGGGTTTGTTGGGGTTTTTTTTTAATATATTAGCTTACTTATCCCATGCAACATTTTGCAATCTGAAGTGTAGTGTATAAATAACCAAATTACATCATGTATAAATGACATTGTTATGAGATCAGTGCTAAAACAACATCACTGACAAGCCATGCTGTACTCCCATCATTATCTGTAAGATACAGGGGCAGGCAGCCCAAGTCTTCTACTTGACAGTGTCACACGCAGATAAGAAAACGGCAATGAAAACAAAAATATCATCACTTCACTATGTCTTTCATATTACCAGAACGGGTCTCCTACATAAAAATGCTCATAAATTTTCTTAAATTGAATGTACACACAGAGCAGTACAGGTAAAAGAAAGTATGTGCATAGAAGTAAGGTTTTGAAAAATAGTTTAGCTTGTTAAAAATAATACTGAGATACAACCACTGTATTCACATACTTGAACAATGGTATGGATTGACACCTTTAGTCACATGTTAAAAAAACCTTATTTTAAACCAAATTTAACTAAATGACAACAAAGTAAAGCAATTAAATGTTCTCTAGAGATTATCCGATTAACGGTTACCTTCTCAGAAATTAGGTTCACTTTATTTTCCACATTCAGGAATTTTTCAGCTTCTTGCTGTAAGAAGTTGTACTTTTTTTCCATATCAGCAAACTGACTTGACTGCTGAAATAGGAACCTGCAAATTTCAAATAAATAAATAGTAAATGTAACTACATAATTAGCAAATATTAAGTGTTCCAGGACCCAATTCACAACAAGCTATTACTGCAGGAGTTTGTGCTCACAGAATTTGCCAGATCAATTCATGAAGGAAAATAATATTAGGGTTTAATTAAATTGGCCTGTTGTCTTCATACAGGAGTTATCTTCTAAATAGAGGTAGAAAAATAAGCAAACATCCATAGATGTGCTTCATATTTACACAGTATGCCATTCAAACATGATAAACCCCTGATAGTACTGAAACAGGGAGGCCATTGCATCTTGCTTCACAAAGAAGGCAATGTATTTTATTGATAAAGTATTATTTAACTGATGGAAATAAAAATAATTTGGAGTTTCTTGCAAAGCATCAAGTAATCCTACATAGAAGCCTTTGGATATAGAAAGGCTGGTTTAAATTTAGTGTTGTTTAATGGTAACCACACAAGAACATATGGTGCATCTCATACATAAAGGTTGTGTAGCCACTGTTAAAATGATGCTAGGTTTGAACAGGCAGTACAGATCTCAGTCTTGTACGTTATATACATACAAGATTGATTTTCTGTGAACTTGGGAACTTTCTGAACTGTAAGCATTTTTCCCAGTTAAAACAGAAAAAAGAAAACAAAGTAAGAAAACTCCTTTGATGTTGGTAGATGTTTCTTAATCCCCAAACATGGTTTATTATAGACAATAGAGTTTACGTAAAATACTTGTGCTTTAATATATTGATATTTATTAGTATATTACATAGCAATTATAAGTTTCAAAACATCTACAACAGTCTATACAGATTTAGACAATAAAAGCTAAAATGATAGCTTATAGAGAGAGAAATCCAAACTAGACATAACCAGATATACATCAAAGAGTAAGTAGACTATCATTATTAACAATGCTTCTGCTATTTTGTTCTGTTCCTCAAATATTTAGATAATGAAATCTGGGCAATATTAAAATGAGAACAAATTTTACCTACATTTTCAGATCGATGTCTGGACCGGACTAATGGGGATTAATTTCTTGCACCACAGTTCTGAGAAGTTCATCGTATCATTTTGGCATGAAGCTCAGTTTCTGATGCCACTAATATATTCTAAAACATCTTTTACAACGATATTTAACCTTTACTTGAAGACTCCACCTGATGAACAATTTGGCAAGCTGCTGAGCAAATTATTTACAGAATAACTCCACTTCTGCTCTTGAATTATTTATTACCTGCCAAATGAGCCTTGTTGTACTCATAGTTGGATTAAGTTGCTCTTCACACTTCCAAAGCAGTCTCCAAAGCAGGTATTTACAATTCATGAGCAAGGCACCTTTTAAACTTTCAACACAATAGAACCGATCCAGCTTCTATAAACCCTCACTGTTTCTGCTCACAATGTTTCTGCTCTGGTGAATGCTGCTCTGCTTTGCCTGATCCTTCCAGTTGTAACATTTCTATCCTCACTTAACCCAAATGCTATATTCAAACATAACTAATCATAGAACCCATGACTGAATACAGTAAAGAATACAGGAGTGCTGAAATCCACTTTAGAAGGTTACCTACCAGGTCAGCACCAGGCAAACAGCAAGGGAAATTATGCTAAAGGCTGTCCGTGAGTCCATCCAAAAGGAACTCCTGCTATTATGGGGCCTGGGACTTGCCAGTCTCCCACAATTGCTGTGCTTCTCAACCTTTGGTGAAACTTCATTGGTCTTCGATGAAGAAGTGCCTTTTCTCCTCTGCTTAACTTCAGACATTTTGTGTTTTTAAAATGCAGAAGCAAAAGCTCTAGGGGAAAAAAACCCAACCTACCACCAAAATAAAGACCAACAAATTAGTTAGTTCTAAGCATTCACAAATACAATCTTCTGCCCTTTACTTACACAAATATGCCTGAAATAAATGTTCCTGTTGGTGTTCACTGTGCTTTCTAGTTATGTGAATTTTTGAAGTGGCACAATACTTTCATAGGACTTTGTGAAAAATGTTGGTTTCAATGCTGCACAGCGTTGCTTTCGTATTATTTTCTCCAACTGAACTTTTAAAACTTTAGCTAATTTCGCCTTTCTGGCAATGTTTCAGCTGTTGTGCAGTAAGACATTTTGAAGATTCATGAGGACTGAAGGCACACTGTCTTTTTATAGACAATTACTGTCACAACTTTACCAGTAATTTCACTATCCTGTTTTATTTGTAATTTAAAATACCGTAATCTACTCCATATTAAAGGGAATTTTTCGCATTTTTAAAAATGGGATTGCAAATCAAGTTGTCATTTAGAAATAGCTCTGTTGGAATTATTTCATGCCATCTTTAAAACCACAGACATCAGTTAATAGAAAACTATTAATAGGAAAATACGTAAGATTAATGAAACAATGCATCTAGATAAAAGAAAAGCTCAAACTTCCACTCTGCTAAAATTAAAGTCCAAAGAGAGTCAGGCAATGCAATTTTGAAGATTAAAGAAGTTCACACTCCAACCAACCCAGCAGAAGTACAGAGGAGAATTTTTAAACCTAAAGTTTTTTCCAGCATAGCGCTCAAAATAGGCTACTAGACCCTTGATGAATTTGGTTTAGCACCCTTTGAAACACTGGATCACTTGGCAGTACTGCAGTTTAGTCGCATGCCGAAGTATAAATATTTAAACGTGAGGGATACTTACACAGCGGCACAGAGGTGTAACAGGCACTGTTTAAAGTCTCAGTCTGTCACAAGCGCACCAAGCTCCGAGCTGTGAGTCACAGCAGGAGGAAGGCACGATCGGGGCTGGAAGCACGGAGGGAAAAAACATCTCTTGGTCTGCCCCCAAAACAGCAAAAATGATATTTTGTAACTTTTAAATGGGATCGAGCACACGGATTATAGAGAGAAAATGTAAATAAATATATTAATGGTAGTTAGGGAAACAGTTCGACACAGGAACAAGAGCTCGGAGAGCTTTAAGCCCGTGCAGTACAGAGGAAGGACTCACAGCTCACCGCAGACCCCCCCGAGCCTCCCACACTTTCCCTCGCCCCCTCCCCGGGACAGCCCTGCCTGTGCTCGGCCCGGGGCACCGTACGGCTTGCCCTGCCCGCGCAGCCGGCGGTGACTGGCTGCCTCCTCCCGTCCAGGGCATTTCCACACCCCCTCCGCTCCCGGGCCGCCCAGGAGACCCTCGCCCTCCCTCGGCGCAGGCCTACGGGACGCCACCCAGCCACGGCGACATCCCACGGCCCTCTAATTCCACTGGCCGCTCGCGGCACCCCGACCCCCGGCGCTTCGGGCCGCCTTTCCCCCTCCCTCGGCAGCACAGCAGCACCCGCTCCAGCCACTGCCACGCTCCTTCGCCCTGATACCCTCCGTACCCTCAGTGCTTCTCCCGGCACCAGCTGGAAGGCGAGGAGGGCTGTTACCAGACGCCGAAGTCCCACCGCCGGTCAGCGCTCGGCTCCTCGCCCCTTGCAGCCGTTTGCGGCGGTGGCTGCCGCTCCCTCTGCCCGCCACGTCAGGCGAGCTCGCCCTCCCCGCCGCTGCCGCTCAGCCGAGCCTCCACGGCTCTGCGCCGGCGCGGGAGCGTGGGGCTTTGTTCCGCGCGGGGGCCGGGCTGTTGCCAGCCGCCGGGGAGGGCGGAGAGCAGTAATCGGCTGTTCTACCACCCTCGGGCCCGGAAAGAGGAAGCTTTTGCGGCGCGCTGCTTCCCCGGCGAGGGGCAGGCGGCCTCGCCTCTGGGCGCCTCAAGAACTTGTTGCTGGCGGTGCCTAACGGCCCCGTGTTGCCCGCTAGGTGAGTGGCGGAGAGGCAGGGAAGGGACGGTACGAGACCAGGAAGGGCTGTGCCTGGGCTGTTTTGTCGCGGCGCTCCTGAAGCTGACTCCAGCCTGCGGCTCCGGAGCCCTCGGCAGTGGACGCGGCTTCCACCCCCACCCCGCCTCGGGGAGTAAAGTTGCTGAGGTGGCCGGGCAGAGCCCCCGGAACCGGTGTCCTGGCGGGTGGGGGGCGGCGGCGGCCACAGGCAGCTGATCTGAGCGCTCCGGTTTCTCTTTCGCTCTCCCAGCGGCTGGTAAGGACGGCTCCGGTGAGGCGCGCCGGCGTGTGAGGTGGCCCTTTGTTTTGGTTGCTTCTTGCGTTTGCTGCAAGTGTGGATTGATTGTTATTATCTTTATTATTGTTTTGTTTGTTTGTTTTTTTAACCTGGATGCTCTGCGCCTGGGCGGCTTTCCCGTCCCTCACCTCACCTAAGCGGTGAGGCAAAGCTGGGGTCAGGCAGGAGGCTTTCCTAACCGCATGATTTCCAGTGAAAACAGGCAATTCTGTCAGTGCTGTGGGAGAGGCATTCCGTTGTTCCAAGTCGAGCAATCGGAGAGTTATTATAATGCTCATCTGGATGTTTTTGTTGAGCATAATAGCCTATAGCACACGACATCTAAACAGTATTTCAGGAATGCTACTTGTATTCACGGTGCCTTGTGAACTATTATAGTTTAAGTATTAATAAGCTTTTTTTTTTTTATAAGCTGTTGAAAAGGGGTATTAAATTTCCCCATTGTTTTCTTGACGTTACTGTACCGTCCAGCTAAGCTAGACTAGTGAGTCACAAACAATACAGTTAAATTCTTCTAGCGGTAGTATGAAAGTCTTAATCAAGATAGAAATAAAAAAAACCCTAACTAATTTTTTCAGCTTTTGTAAATGGGGGGTATGAGTTTGCCTGAAGATTCACTGTATTTTCCACTAACGCAACTGCTCTGCTACTTTTTTTTTTTACTTTAAAACCAAGTTTCATAAGCTATTTTAAAACTTTTTTCCTTGTATGATCTGGTTGCAACTTGACTTTGTCCCTTCTTTTTCACACTGAAGAAACATGGATGTCAAGAGTAGAAACCATTTACTTATGCATCGCCAAGCATTGGAAAAAGACATCAAGACCTCTTACATTACGGATCGTATGATTTCTGACGAAGTACTAACATTACAGGAGGAGGAGAGAGTGAAGCAACAGGTAGAAATATCTCGCTGTTATTTATCTTCTTAGTCTACTCACATGTTTTATCATCTTTTTTAAAAAACAGTAACTTCTGCCTTTCTTATTTCTGGATTCAGAAAATTCTAAAGTGTATGCCTAGCATGCAGTTTTTATTGCACTTCAGAAGGCTGAGTTAATGGCTTGGTCAAGTTGAAGGCTGTTTCTGTAACTATAAGCAGTCTATAATTGATTGAGTGACAGATGATGATTTATAAGATCTTCTAGTTTCGTATAATATCTCTTTTTGTTTTTCTAGAGTACACAGAAGGAGAAAGCAGCCATGCTAATAAACATTATTCTTACAAAAGATAATAATTCATACAGATCCTTCTATAATGCACTACTTCACGAAGGGTACAAAGATCTTGCTGCGCTTCTTCAGGATGGCATTCCTCCCATCTCCTCTGGTAACAGGAAGAGTTCAATGGATGGAATGACTTCATATGGTCAGTGCAACTACACCAATCCCTGGGCTTGAAAGTAAAAGACAAGTTGCCTTTTTTATTCCTTACTAAGTGACTGTCTGTAATACCTGTTCCAGTGAAAAAGGAGCACTTGGTGCATTCACTTGTTTTGATGGTGTAATAGTTACTGTTTCTGAACATCACGACAGTTAATGTTACGACTGTCGTAGGTCATCTTGAAAATGTTCACGTTAAGTAGTGTTTATTTTAAAAGACAAGAAACCTGAAAGTTTCCCTAAATTATGTTTTTGTTATATGTGAATAAACCCCTCTTACTTGCATATGTTAAAGAAGTTGAATCTAATGTAAAAAGCAGCCTCCAAAATTCTGGTGTTTATCTTGAAGAGTGTTCTGTAATCTCTCAGCCCACAGTCTGATAGTTGAACTGGTTAATTAGGTTGCTTAATTCTCTCCACCAGATCTTTTAGCTACCCCACATAAGTTCCTAACTTTCACCTATGTTGTCATCAGTATCATCTTTGATTAACATGAAATAAGTTGGCAGTTTCTAATGGGAAGAACCTTCCAACTAGATGTAACTGACTGCCATATTTACTGGCGCTCGACATTTTAAGAAGCATTTGGATCCCCTGAATAAGATTTCTTAGAGCTCATCAGTACAATACAGCACTGCATGTGGCCACTTGGTGGTCAGCAGTGGGCAGATAAAGCCCCCATTTCCTTCCCTGCTCTACTCTAACTATCTAACTATCTTAGCTTAAAGGAAGGCTTGTTTGGACCACAGTGTTGTGCTGTCAAGTGCAAAAGTAAAGGCCTTACACGGCCTGGTTTCTTTCCTGCTGCATCCGTGGGCTAGCAACTTCTGGCAGAGAAAGCGACTCTTTAGTCAGGTGTAGTAATGTTAAGCTCCTGTGTTTGTCACAGTTTCTGTTGGAGCTGGTAATTATCTTTTCCAGGGATTGACGTAACTATCTTGGATAAAATGTAGCTATTAATTGGAACACTATTGTAGGTGTGAGGCTAGTTATCTGCTAAGTATCTTGTTTCTAAAA
The DNA here is from genome assembly GCA_013400835.1 of Zapornia atra. NCBI lineage: Eukaryota > Metazoa > Chordata > Aves > Gruiformes > Rallidae > Zapornia > Zapornia atra. The sequence continues at coordinate 29,828 of VZTU01022994.1, forward strand.
AGCAGTATTTTTATGCTTTGGTATTGGTGTTGGTGAGTCCAGAAGCTTTTAGAGCATTTGTATAGAACACAGGGTGTGGGGACAGAATGCCCGTTGGTTATTTGGCACGAGGAGTTGTTTGGTGTGAAGAGGCATTGCATTTAGAGATGACTTTTAACTTTCATGTTTCTTGTTTTTAACTTTAGTTAAGACGATTCTCTGCGAAGGAGGGGTACCACAGAGACCAGTTGTGTTTGTCACTCGGCCAAAGCTGGTAGATGCTATCAAACAGAAACTGCGCTGCTTGGGAAGCGATCCAGGCTGGGTCACAGTCTATGGGATGGCAGGTTGTGGGAAGACTGTTTTAACTGCAGAAGCTTTAAGGGATCGTCAGCTCTTGGAAGGTACTAATAGACAAATGGTCTATATTTTTATAAAAACTACTACAGGTATATGCATATTGGACATTTATGGCAGAGTATCCTAGGTCACCTTGAAAGGGATTTAGGTTTCTAAATTCTGTAGGTGCTTCTGAAATATTTGCCTGCAACTTCAAGCTTTCACGACTAGTTGGTACTCTAGGATCATTAAATATTTTACTAATTTCTGGGAAAAGATTCTAAATAGCCTTTCACCTTGGAATCTGCTGTACGTCTGTATCTGTAGATACATCTTTATTAGCTTGAAATTGTTATTTCTGTTAGTGCAAAGTAGTCATGTTTAGTTTGTATTCCTTTGGGGCATTTCTTGTTAGCAAGGCAAAGAGTCTGAGAAGTTATGTGAGTCTTAAAAAATCTTGCTCTTTTGCATGTATTTTAATAATGGCAGGGATTTGTGAAGCTATTACACTAGTATCACTTTATCTTAAAGCAGAGCATAAGTGAAACCATGTAATGATTGGATGCTTGGAGGCGAAAGTGGGACTTGGGCATTAGAAAACATGCTGTAGGGATAGAAACAACAGCATCCTCAGCTACAGCTGACTCTTCTAGATGCCTTCTTGCTCGCTGTTTTGGGATAACTTCCACATCCCAGACTCTGAACTTCAGCAGTAGTAAAGGGTGAAAAAAGTAAATGCTAAGCCAGACTAGTGTGAAGATGGACACCAAAGTGGTTGCCAGGGGACAGTCAGGAAGGCAGGCATGTAGAGGGGAAGGATGACATCATCAGTGGCAGTGTGAATTGTCTCTGGGAACTTGCTCTACAGAGAGTATTCCTTTAAAAATAAGAAATAGTGGTCTTGTAGCACCATCCTTCTCTGTTGGCTGGCAATATACTTTACAGTTTTGTATTTTAGTTGACATTGATTATTCATTGTTGTAGTAAGGTGCTATTAAAGATTTCTGATTTAAAATGTATGGTGTAATTAATGGAGCTTTTTCTTTTCATTAGATTACTTTCCAGGAGGAGTTTATTGGATCTCTGTTGGAAAACAAGACAAAGCAGGGCTCCTAATAAAACTTCAGAATCTCTGTAGTAGATTAGAACACGACTCTACTCTGTCACAGAGGCCACCACTTAACATCGAGGAGGCCAAAGATCGTCTGCGTTTGCTGATGCTACGCAAATACCCCAGGTGATGTCAGTGAAATGAAACACTGTTCTTTTAACTGATAAAACTTCACAGCATAACTTTGGTCTAATCATCTGGTGTCTGTGTTATGGTTGCATGTGTCTCTGGTGTGTATTTTGTCGGTTTTTTTTTTTAAACAACTTCCTATTTCATCCATTTCTTGCTTCCCCTTTTTCTGTACTCTAGATAATTAGGAAGTGTTATTTAAAGTCTAACAGTACTTCTAGAATTATAATTCTTGTGGAGGGTTCTTGTTACTTATCTGACCAATTTTAAGTGTGCAAAAGCTGAAGGCTGAATAGTTGTTGGAGGTAGATGTATAGTATACATAGTTTAGTCCTGTCCCTGTTTGTGTGGGTTTTTAATGGAGTGACTTAAGGGACTTAATATCCAATACAAGCCTAAAATAATACAGTTAGTAGGCTTCTGCTAACAGAATATGTTAGCCAGCTGGGCAGGAGGCATATTCACTTGAAAAATTACTGGTCATCGAACAGTGAAGGTTGGAAACAAACAGTCAGAAATAAGAATTGCTCTAACTTTCAGTGTCCTTATTGTCTGCGTAGAATGCTTCACTGCTCTGTGAGGATCATACAGCTGTAAAAGGGTGTGCATCACTGCAGGTTTTTTTCATTTTCAGAGCAGCTGATGTCTTTTTAAAGTGATTTGGAGTTATCCAAGTGAAAGCAGGTTTTCATGATAAGATCAGTTATCACCACAAAACCAGTTGCTTTCAAACTTCAGGAAAAATGCCTTGATTTAATCAAGCAGCATCTCAAGTCATTGCACAGCTATTTTTTCATCTTTGAGTAATAGTTTTGTTGTTGAGGATCTTAATGCTCTCTGGGAAAATCGATAGGAAACTAAACAAGCCTGCTCCAGAGTGAGGTATCTCAGGAATTACACTCCAACCTTGTGATCTCTGTAGATGACATGGAATAGAAGAATACTAGAGTTATTGTACCAGTGGAAAAAAAAATAAATCTCATGAACAGTAGATTTAAAAAATACTGCCAAGTCCTCCACAAGAAATCTTTCTAATCTAACTGCTTTTCCCTATTTAAAAACCATCTTAATGTGATCACACTATTCACCTTACTCCTGTTTATCCTTTCCCTACTCCTCTATCCTAAACACCTTGAGCATGTTGCCAAAAGTTACTCTGAAGGTAGGAACTTTGTGTCTTTGAAAATCCTGTAAGTTTATTGAAAATTAGCAGTTGGATATAGAGAAATCCAAGTAGGTGCCCTCAAGTGGCGAAAAGGGATATACAGAATGAAGGGAAACCTATTTTGTCTTGCTAACTGGCCAGCTCGGGTATGTGAGCTGGGAACAGGCTGCAGCCTGCCCTGCAGCCTGCCCAGTTAGGCATATGTGAGATTGCTGTACAAACAACCCATCATCAGCAAGGCTTTCAATTTATCTGGGAAATGAAGCGGGCATGGGAGGAGGTAGAGAGGAATGTACTGGGGAGTGAGGTTCGTAATGTGCAAGTGTATTGGAAACCAAGCTTCACTAGTTCTGTGGCTTGTGGAGTTTGCTCTGTGCTGGAATTCTCTTTAGTGACAAAAAGTGACTTCATCTATTTTTGGATTCAAATAGTCAACCCAGTACATTTCTTGGAAATAAAGTACTAGCCAAAAGAGTCAAACTGTGTATCTAGCACATTTCTTGGGATTAAAATATTATTCAAATGAAAACTTTCTAAGCAAAATAGTATTATGTTTTTAGGTGGATTATGGTTGAAGAAATTGAAGGGGTTTTGTTGTCTTGGGTTTTTGTGGGCTTTGTTTTACAGTGGTAACACTGTAAATTCTGAAAGTGTTCTTTCGTTATCAATATTAGCACTAATAGTTGATCTGAAATCTTCAATATTTCTCCATGCACTAGATCTCTCTTGATCCTGGATGACATCTGGGATTCCTGGGTATTAAAAGCATTTGATAATCAATGTCAGATTCTTATCACCAGTAGGGACAGGAGCGTAACAGATGCTGTGGCTGGTAAGGAACAGTTTCTTCTCCTGCATCATAGATCGTGTGTGTATGCACATGCAATTTGATCTTCTGAGCTTTTAAAAGAATCTGAACTTTTAAAAGAATCTGATAAAAATTTGTGTGTGTCAACTTGTGCATGAGTGCAAAAAAGGTTTAGAGTTCTGCTTTGTAGGACTTTATGCTCTTTGTGAGAATGTTAAATGTTTTCCTGGAAGTTGCAGAGTGCAGTGGTTCTCAGTGGGATAAATTAACATCTGTGACGCTGTTGCTGTGAGACTGATTATCCTGTTAAACAGTCACTTCTGTGACATGTCTGTAACACAATTGTAATTATTACATTATACTATAATTCTTTTGTCTCTCTATTGCAAACTTGATTCTGATAAGTAGAGTTTATACTCTTCTTAGTACTAACATATAAAACACTATGCAAAGCATCATGAGCCAAGTCCTTTGTTCCAGAGTTTGCTTGGAAAATAGTGTCAAATTCCATAGGATTTTTTACATTCTTACACATTTTTTTCATGTTTCTATGTCTAGGCAATAAATATGAGGTTCATGTGGAAAGTGGACTAGCACATGAGAAAGGACTGGAGATTTTATCCTTATTTGTGAATATGAAAATATCTGAACTGCCAGAGCAAGCTAACTGCCTTGTAAGGGAATGCAAAGGTATGCTGTCTGCTCTTTAATGTACCATTTGCCCTTGAATATATATATTTTTTTCTTAGGATTTGACCTAACAGGTAGAGGAGGGACCATTCTTTAATAATGTACACCCCAAGTAAAACACAAATATTAAACACGTTTTGGTTTTTTGGGCTTTTCTATGTTTGGTTGGTGGTTGTTGGTTGGTTTGGGTTTTAAACTAAATGGAAGTGTCTCACATCAATTTTGGAGTAGTTTCCTTCAGCATGTCTCCCTACTACACTCCCATTACACTTAAATTTGGTGAATTTGCAGTTGTCTAAATAGATTACGTGTTCTGTCTGTTTGCTGCACTTCAAGAATTTAGTCAATGTATTGGGAAAATTACCTAATTTATTCAGCCACTTGACTAAACTGTTGGATTGTGTTCCTTGAAGACTTCTTAAGATTAATTTATTCTTTTCCTTCAGGTTCTCCTCTTGTGATATCCTTGATAGGTGCATTGTTACGAGACTTCCCTAGTCGTTGGGAATACTATCTCAGGCAGCTGCAGAATAAGCAATTTAAAAGAATAAGAAAATCATCTTCTTACGATTATGAAGCCCTTGATGAAGCCATGTCCATAAGTGTTGAGCAACTGAATGACAATTATAAAGACTACTATAAAGATCTGTCTATCCTCCCAAAAGATGTCAGAGTACCAACTAAGGTAATAACAGCAATGCAGAAATCTCATCATTTTTAGTGAGATACAAATGATAACTTTAAAGAATTAATAACGTATATAATTGTTGTGTTTAACTTCTGTTGTAAGTAACTTGATAGTAGTTGCTAGGTTGGGTAGGTCGGGTCTATTATTGTATGACTCTTACTGCCAGTAGTGAGACTACAAATTTGTAACTGAGCTCTCTGAAGGTTTAAAAACTGTTCCATGAAATTTGTCTCCTTTGAGAAAGAGATCTGGTCAAAAGATAAATCGGCACAAGTAGACAAAAGATGGGATAACTTGTATCATCTGTGCTATATAGGTTGGTATGGAAGAATTGATAAATGTTAAAAGAATCAGTAAGTTGTAATATGTCTATATTTGTCAGCTTGTGTTTTGTTGTCAGTTAATTGATAGCATTTGATGACATTCATAAGTTGTACTACCCCTTAGTTCTGATTCTTTTCTATCTTAATGTGCTTTTTTTATAAGGTTCTCTGTATTCTTTGGGATATGGAAACCGAAGAGGTTGAAGATATCCTACAGGAATTTGTTAACAAATCACTCCTGTTCTGTGACCGTAACGGGAAGTCATTCCATTATTATTTACATGATCTTCAACTTGACTTTCTTACAGAGAAGAATCGCAACCAGCTTCAGGTAGGGTGTTGATTAATCTACTTTAAACCATACTCTCCAAAGCTGGGTGTTCTTCAGAAAATGTTCATTCATTAAACAGTATGCAGAGTAGCATTGTAGAATAGATGCACAATGCAGTTAAACTTAATGCTTGCTAATTATAAACTTTTTTTAATCAACTTTTAAAGGAGGGATTTCACTATGGTTCTATTTGGAACTAAGAAAGTAAACTGAGAGAAGACTTTATATCCCATATTTCCCTGTCAAAGACTATTCCAGTGGGAGGTTAAATGTTCCACTGATGATTCCAAAGGCATCAAGACACTACCAGAATAGGAAGCTGCTTCTTTAATGCAAAGATGTGCTTTTTTGGTCCTTTTCAATTTAAGGCGATACTTGCAGGGAGAAGACACATAAGGTGGACCCAATAAATTTATTAGTTCTGAAGGACAGGGCAGAGAGTGTAGATATGAAGAAAAGACAAGTTGTTAGAATTGCTTTAGATCTACTTACATAAGGGTCGTTTTTTGTTGGCGACCCACATGTAGTGTGAAGATTGATTTGATAGCTGTTGTCAACCTAAGAAGGAAGGTTAACAGCTTGCTTTTTCAGGCTTTTACTTTACAGAAAATGTTTTTGGAGAAGTTTTAAGCAATAAATTAGGTTAAGTGTGTGGTTTTGGAAGGTAGGCTTTTCTTATTTCATTTGTTGACATATTCTGACGGTGAAATAATACTATACCTCAGTACTATATACTATATACGATATAATATTAGTAATGGAATTCTTCCCTACTGAAACCAGTCCACACCTTGGTATAGTATTATCTGCAAATGTGTTTTGATTCACTCTGCAGGAGCTACATAAGAACATAGTAAATCAGTACAAGAAGCATTACAAACTTAACACACCAGTTCCATCTCAAGAGGATTGCATGTACTGGTATAATTTTCTTGCGTATCACATGGCTGGTGCCAACATGCAGAAGGTGAGTTCTGACCAGTGTCCTCTGTTTCCCTTCTTGACCCACCCTCCCCTCCAGGCTTTTTCCCACTTGAACCTCTCTTCTCTCAGGGTTTTGTAAACACTCTGACACACAGTCCTTCAGGGACTCCACTGGTAATCTCTGTCTCTTATGGAAATTACTGTATTCCTACCCATTGTGTCTTGCCTTTTCAGCCAGCTCTTGAGAGTATTTCTTCTTTTGTATCATAATTACTTATGTCTTCCTTTTGAAGAAGAAGAAATTTTCTCTTAACTTTTTTTTGAAAACCCAGGCTTGCTTTACTGTATGATAACACAAGTAAATTGATTTCTTCAGAGGACTTTATTGGATTAGTTACTCTTTTCTACTGAAATCTTTTTAGGTTTTTTTTCCTCTTGTGTTGTACTGTATAAAAGTTCATTCTCTGTATTACCAGAGATTACAACTAGCTAGACCTTGGGCTGATGGGTCCCCTGAGTCAGAGGACCACGAGTGTGGGCACTGAAATTGTAAGGGATCAGCTGAATGCTCCCAAGTCTGTGGGGTCTGATGGGATTTGTCCCAGAGTACTGAAGGAGCTATTGGATGTTAGAGCAGGACCCCTCTTGATCATCTACCAAAGGTTTTGGTGTGCGGGGAGGTCCCTGCTGACTGGGAGCCCATCAGTGTTATTCCAGTCTACAAAAAAGGTGTGAGGAAAGACTCTAGGAACTACAGACCTGTTAGTCTGACCTCAGTTTCTGGAAAATTTATGGAGAAGATTATACCAGGTACTAGTGGAAAGTATTTAAAGAATAATGCAATTATCTGGCACAGTCAACATGGGTTCACAAAGGGAAAGTCCCTGTTAATTTGATATCCAGTGAGAAGATCACCCACCTAGTGGATGGAGTCAAGGCAGTGGGTGTAGTTTTTCTGGATTTTAGCAAGGGCTTTGGTATTGTCCAGAAGGATGTGGTGAGGAACAGGTTGTCCTACTGTGAAATGAGCAGCTACATGGTGTGCTGGGTAAGGAACTGGCTGAAGGGCAGTTCTCAAAGGGTTGTAGTGGTGTTGGGCCTACATTTGGCTGGTGACAGGTCACTAGTGGTGTTCCTCACGGTTCAATTCTAGGGCCAGTTCTATTCAATATATTTATCAACCATCTGGATGCATGAGTTGAAGACACCATTAGCTGCTATGAAACTGGGAGGTGTTGTTGAGACTCTTGAGGAACAAGAGGCCTTGCAGAGGGATCCAGATAAATTGGAGCATTTGGCTATGATTAATGAGATGAAATTTAATGCTGAGTAATGCTAGGCACACATACAAGCTGGGAGAGGAGTGGCTGGAGAGCAGCCCTGCAGAAAGGGGTCTGCGGTGCTGGTCAGCAGCAGGCTCAGTGTGCTTGGGCTTGTCTAGTTAGGAGAAAAGGAGGCTAAGGGGTAACCTCATTGCTTTCTACAGCTTCCTGAGAAAGGGAATTCGAGAGGGAGGTGCTGAGCTCTTCTTCCTGGATCCAGTAGTACGATGTGTGTGAATGGCTCAAAGCTGCCCCAGGGGAGGTTTAGACTGGACATTTCTTTATGCAAAGGATGGTCAAATCCTGGAACAGGCTTCCTAGAGAGGTGGTCAATGCCCCAAGCTGGTCAGTATTTGAGGCATTTGGACAATGGCCCTTAACATGCTTTAGCTTTTGATGAGACAGTTGAACTAGATCCCTTCCAACTGAAATATTCTATTCTAATAATTCTATTTGCTGTTTCTGATTGCCTTTTAAGTACCCTTCTCATTTTTAAGTTAAGTGCAAGTACAACACATTTTTTTGCTTTCGTTCACACTCAGCCTCATTATTAGAATGATCTTTGCTAAACTGGACTAGGAGAAGCTGTTTCAGAGTTGGATCTTAAATCAGGTCTTGAGTGCTGCAAAAGTCAAGATTTGCTTTTTACCCACATCCCTTCCCTGACTAGTTGCATCAAAGAGCGAGCCTTTGCATTGAAATAAGAAGTGTAACCTCCTAGATCCAGAAATTTCATACCTGATTAAGTAAGATGCAGGGAACAGGAAATGACCTAAGTTTTTAACTGGGGACAATTGTACCTGTGCTTTTCTTTTTCCCCTTAAGCGGGTTGTTGTGGAACTCACTCTCCAAACTTTATTTTGTATTTCTTGTAGGAACTTCGTGATCTTATGTTTTCTCTAGATTGGATTAAAGCTAAAACAGAATTGGTAGGGCCTGCTCATCTGATCCATGAATACGTAGAATACAGTTCAGTCCTGGATCAAAAGGTATGATACTAAAAGGTAAATGATCAGTCTGCTCCAAATATATTTTTCAGTGTTTAATTACATTTTATTGGGCGTATGTATATATATGGGGGAGATGTATAGAAAGCTTAAAAAAGTGAAACATAACTTAGTGCTGGTTTTAAACTTTAGCTTAGAGAAGAGAACAATGAAAACTTAGTTTTGAGTTTTAGTTGTAGCTTCAGTGTGTACCCAAGTAGTTGACCACAGAACTTAGTTACTAAGGCAAACAACAATAACTAATGGTGTGTACATGGTACTCCGCTTTTGAGGCGTAGAATTTTGTTGGCTACATGGAATTGTCTTTCTGATAGTTCACAATGACTGCTTATTGAGTAAACCACTTTTGCCCTTATCTTTTATTTTAAAAAATAAGGATAATGCACTTGCCTGAATAGGACAATGAAATACTTCAGTCTAGCATATGTACTTGCTAGTAGAACTAAATAGAAAAATAGAGCCAAGTGTTTAAGAATATTTGCTTTATAGAAAATGATAAAAGCAAAAGGTGCTTACAGTAGTCCACTTTCTGTGCTATCAAATCTTATCTGCTCTGTATGTAGGATAGCACAGTACGTGAGAACTTCCAAGAATTTCTGTCTTTAAATGGGCACCTTCTGGGACGGCAACCATTTCCTGACATCATACAGCTGGGTCTTTGCCAGCCAGAGACATCAGAGGTGTACCAGCAAGCCAAGCTGAATGCTCAAAGAGAAACAGGAGCCTTTTATTTGGAGTGGATGTAAGTAGCCACAGGCAACCTGCTGATAATCTGGTCTCATGATCCAAGAAAATAATTCAGTGTACAACCAAATACAACGTATGGCAAATATAAGGACCTTCTTAGGAACTGATGTGTTTTTTCTGAGCATAGAAAATGAAATAATTTTCAAGAATCTGTGGGAGGAGGGAACTCTGGACATACAGGACCACAAATCGCTGATAGTTATAGAAAATAAATAGAGCAATATATTTACTTCTGTACTCAGTGATTGTTCCTTTTAAATCAATATAAAAAGATAAAAATAAGATACTTTGAAACTTCTGTAAATACTTAGATTTTTTTTTTTTTTTTTTAAATAATTATAGTGTAAGTATTGGTTATGTTACAGTACACTTTTAGGTTTCTCGTAAAATGTACGCTTGAAATAGGAGACAGTTTGTGTTAACTTGCAAAGTTTTTGAAAGTAGCAAGATGGGAAATACTAAAAAGCTTTGTAATCTCTACCCAGTCTTGAAATTTCTCCTGTTTAAAGAATTTTTTGCTGTTTTCATATTGTTGACAGATGATTAAAGAAAAAGTATACGTATCTAAACATTTTTTGAGCACAGTCCAGTAGTCATCTGACGATGTAACTGTTGTCTGGGTTAGATTCTTCCGTTTGATATTTCTGTTCTGGTAACTGGAGTACTTAGTGGTTACAAACCAGACCGACTCTATGGTAGGTACTTATCATAATAATCAGATAGATTAATCCAGGCATAGGTCAATTAAAATCTTTGTCTTTGAATACCAAATTCTAACAAAAACACTTGGAAGTGGTAAAATTCAAAAGAGAGAACTCCAGGGTAGTTCAGGGTTTTCACCTTGGATGTGGGAGACACATGCTGAAGAACATGACTGAAATCAAAACCACAGAAACTGATGTTTTTGTCTTCCATCCTAAGGGAAGGTTCTAAAATCGTGTAGGATATGTAGGTGAATATTCTGCTATCTTGACCAGCAGTTTTAGCTGTGTTAAAATATGAAAAAAACACAACAAAATTATGTTGTCTTAGATAAGTCAGTATTTTGCAGTGAAAAATTGCTTTCATTCTAAAGTGCAGCTAGTTTGAGATGTTTTATTTAAATTGTAAGCCTGAAGATTGAAAATGTCAATTATAAAAACTTGAAGTGCATTGATTCATTTTGATTCTAGAAAAAAAATATAACAATCTATTCATCACCAACAATCATCTTATTACAGTGACAGCTTTCTGTATTAAGATCTGGCTAAACAGGATTATGATTGCTACTAATTCTTTGTTAAAGTGAGGCAGGAGTCATCTAAAGTGTTAGATTCTGTACTTAATCTCTGACTGAAAGGTAGTGGTAGTCATAGATTTTATTTAAATATCTAGTGATAAGAATTGAGTCATTGCTGTGCAAATTAAGTAAATTTAATAGGATCTAAAGAAATGTACAAATGTTTTTGAATAAGCTTGAAAAGGATCCTGAAGGAGAACAAGAATTCTCAGGGGGAGAAAATTGGATATAGTACATATTGGATCATAAAAACATTATTAGGGAAGGCTGTGTCTTGCAGTGCAACATAAAGTAGCACATTAATTTCTTGTACACATATTACCTTCCTTGATCTCTAAGCTGTAACTGTTGGAGGGCAATAAAAACTCAGAGTGAATGCTGGACTTTGTGTTCCTTTATACTGAAGTAACAAAGGACTGAGAGGTAAGGTGTAGTGGGTTTGTTACCAAGCTTGTTGCTCAAGATGTGTGAAAAAGTGTTATCTTTCTGTAGAGGATTTTGAATAATAAAAAGGCACAAAGGAATCTTGCTCACCTAAAACCAACTGTCTTACCCTCTAGAAATAAAAAATCCTTGAAGAACCTCTACCGCCTGGTTGTTCGGCCACACAGAGATGCAGTTTACCACGCCTGCTTTTCCAAGGACAGGCAGCGAATAGCTTCCTGTGGAGCTGATAAAACGCTTCAGGTAAGAATCCTGTACATGAGTGCAGAGAGATACCCCGTGCCAGATTGATAACACTCGTTAACAGTCCTGTCACTTTTCGTTTGCTCTTACATGGAGGTCTTAGAGATCTAGAACATATAGGAGACAAATGGTTGAGATGGATATATTATTATAGAATCATAGAATCATAGAATGGTCTGGGTTGGAAGGGACCCCAAGGATCATAGAGCTCCAACCCCCCTGCCACAGGCAGGGCCACCAACCTCCAGGCCTGGATCTACACAAGGTTGCCCAGGGCCCCATCCAACCTGGCCTTGAACACTTCCAGGGACGGGGCATCCACTACTTCTCTGGGCAGCCTGTTCCAGCACCTCACCACTCTCTCTCTAAAAAACTTCCCTCTAATATCTAATCTAAACCTTCCTTCCTTTAGTTTTAATCCATTCCCCCTTGTCCTGTTTAATCCATTCCCTGCCTTGTCCTGTTTATTATATAAACATCAAATTGCATGTTTAGAATAGTAAATTCTGTCTTCTAGTCTGAAAGCTAAATGGTGTGGTTTCAGGGCTAGCACCCTCAGTGGTACGATACCTGAAGGTGGGCTGTCTTGTAATGATACAGAGAAGCTCACTGTCTAAGTAATGCACCCCAGTGCATTTAATATTTGCTTGTAACAATGTTATTTCCAGCCACAGTAGAACTGAGAAACAGGCAGCTGTTTTAGTTACAGCTTTACTATTTTTATGGGCTAGTGACAGACATTACATTAGTTTGGTGCTTAATTAGTAAATTGCCTTACGCAAAAGAAATAAACCTGGGGAGAAAAATGCACCCCTGAAGTCAAGGGCAGTATTAGGTTGGAAACAGCTCCAAATGGCTTAGGAAGTGGATTAGGAGACAGAGAAGAAAGTGACTAATACAAATTTGCCAGCAGTCTGCCTGGAGGGGAGCCAGCCAGCTCTCAAGAAAACTAGCAGTCAGCCAGCCAGTAACCTGGTAAAGTATCCCTATTCCAGACAGCCAAAGGTAAGGGAGAAGAACGACTTTCTGCAAGCCTTTGGTATTGTTTTGGATGCTTGATAACTTGAGCAGTCAAGTAATAATATCAGTGGTGCTTAGTTGCTGTTGATTTGGCTAGTTAATGTGTTGTTATTGTGGTTTTATTTATTTTATTTGCTGGCTTCTTCAATACTGTGATCATGGCATCCACTTAAAGAGATACCTGGTGGATGTACTCATTTTGTGCTGTGCTGAAGTTACTGTGCTGGCATTTTGTACTTAATGGCCTGATTGCAGATTGCTTACTTTTCTTGCTTTGTTTTCTTCTTACTTTGTTTTCTACCCAAAAAAGTAAAATCTGTGGATTGCAATTGCATTTAAACTAAACCTTTGTTGAAGAAGTAATAGAAATATTAGCAGTAATCATTATTTTCATTGTTTAACTGTGAACTTCCTAATTTTTTTACTAATAGTGGCCTAAGCTTTTCAGTTTTCACAGCCACTTCTGACTGTTTCTGTAAAATAAAAAAATAACTATTACTGGATTAAGAACAGACATCATGCAGAATTTACTGTAAATGTAGATTTTTTTCCCCATTACTTCAGTATTTCTGTTCTTATTTGACCATATACCAACCACTTCATTGCCATGAATATTCCTATTCAATCAAAAGAGTGAAGTAAGAAATGGGAACTGATGTCTCAGAAAGCCAGAATCAAAACTCAGTAGCCTTGGTGACTATGAAGCAGGTCTCCTTTATTGCAGCGCTGGGCACACAGGGGGTCACTCCTCCAAATGTGTGCCCCCATTAAAGCCAAATTTCTCATATTTATACAGATTAACTATACATATTCATTATAATTTCTAGGAAAAGGCAGAGTTATGCAAATTATTTCCAGGAAGTAATTTATATTAACTCCTCCCAGATAGAGCATGCTCAGTGACACTTAGGGGGTCTTCTGGGGGTCTTCAGCGATGAAGGCTGGATGTCTTCCTCTCTCAGTGCATGCTCTTTTCATTTCTTCTCCATGCTTATCTGGGCTCCCAACACCTGCACCAACTAGTTAGTTTTTCACTGAAAACAAGATATACTCTGTCTTTTAATTGGTTGTTAGTCTCATTATTTANATGAAACAGCTCATGTGATTACAGCCAAATTCTGCTAAAATTTAAAACTAATCTATTTCTAAACCCACACAAATTCTTATTTCTTTATCTTCAAGGCTGTTACTGTTGCATTGTTACGGTTAAGTTTTGCAGCTGCTCTCACAAGCAGCTTACACAGTTGCAGCTTTCTCTTAAACTAGTCTATTCTTAAAACCATGAAAATTCTTATATTAAAGTTATATTAATTGTCTCTTAAGCTACACCTATATCAACCTATTCAGCATGATTACATTTCATTGAATCAGGACTTCACAATTGTAATATCCTGAACACTGCTGTAAAGAACACCTTGTGATTTAATGATTATGTAAGCTAAGGAGGAAAGGAATTTCTCCCTCCCCATCCCTGAATTTTGGGAAATTGATTAATATGTGACACTTTTCCCCAATTGTTCTTTTACTGCCTAGAGATAGCTGAAGGCTGAGACTTGTGTCGTCCTGTATGACTTTTCACTACTACTTTTTTCATGGTTGCTCACCAAATAATGAATTACTGTTGAAATTCTTACTTTCCATAGAGGGATGTGGATACATATAAAGATGGTTGTATGTACAAAAACTGCAGGAGTTTATAGTTTTAAGAATAGTTTAGATTTTGTTAATAGATAATATTTTGAAGTTAATATTTAAAATTACTGAGAAAGGACATGTATTTAGGCTTGAAGAGCAAGGGTAGAAATAGTCATTAATGGAACACATTGCATACAGAAATCTTTTTTAAAATCAGTTTTTGCTGTTTCCTCTAACAATTTCTATCATCCTTACAAAACTTGAAGCTCGAATCAAATCTTTTTATAGCTATTATGCTAATTTCCATGCAATTATAAATGCTTTCAACAGTAAACCAGTTTTATGAAGATCTGTAAATAGAGAGCTGTTTGAGAATAAACAGACTTGTATTTGTGTTTTAAAATTCCATGCGAGTTCTGAGATTTTATTGTTCATTGTTTTAGGTGTTTAAAGCAGAAAGTGGAGAGAAACTCCTGGAGATAAGTGCCCATGATGATGAAATACTCTGTTGCGCTTTCTCTGCAGATGGTGAATTTGTAGCAACTTGTTCAGCTGATAAAAAAGTGAAGGTAAGGAAATGGAGAGCAGGCAATTTTTATTTTCTAATTCATAATTCTGATTTCAGTCTTGACCAGCTCACAGCAGATTCTTAAGACAGAGGATTTTTTTCAACCTTCTTAAATCTTAAGTGGATAACTTACAACTTAACAGGCAAACAGAAGAGCTCTGCTTGTTACATAACATAAGATATTTAATCTTAACATCATACTTATAGAATTACCACTTATTTTACTTGTGTTACCAGGTGATTCTTAAGTAGAACATAACGTGTGTCTAATTCTATCCATAGCATGAATGTAACCATATATTTTTTTTCTGTTGCATGTGAAATTTTTGGAAATTCTAATTTCTCAGTATTGTAGCAAAACCTTGGTGAAATTCCAGTACATATCAGAATGTAATCTGAATTACGCTCTTGCCTCTCATAAAATCTTGTTTCTAAACATAAATATATATGCTCTCTCTACCTATTAACGTTTTTTTGCTTTTTTAGGGCTTTATCTCTATTTCAGCATAGTTTACAGATTTTTTCTTTTTTTTTTTTAATTCTTTAAATATATTTAAAAGACTTTTTCACCCTTCCATTCTGTCTAGATCTGGAATTCAAGAACAGGCCAGTGTAGGTGTGTATATGAAGAACACTCAGAGCAGGTCAATTGCTGCCAGTTCAATAACAGAAGTGGTCAGTATCTTTTAGCCACCTGCTCAAATGACACTTTCATCAAAGTAAGTAGAAAACATTGAGATCATTCTCATGCTTCTTATCCTAATAGGATAATTACTGATGTATAGATATATTTAAACAGCATAAATAATGTGTTATGTTTTGGGGTTTTTTATTTTAATGTGCCTGGTGGAAGAGAGATGGCAGCAGATTTAAGAGTACTGACTACAGCTTTGTAATCAGATTTCAACAAGGCAGAGCAGGAGCATTTATGCTCAGCAGAAGGGAATGGGCAAGTCCTCTGTTGGTAGGGCATGAAGGTGAGGGCTTTGACAAGACTTTTGGAGGGTAGGGTGGGAACAGGAGGGTACTGGAGTGAAATGCCTTGATTAAAAACAGCATAAGAAAAATGAAGGCAGAAATTGAGGATTGTAAACATTAGTAATGTAAAATACTGGATGCTGAGGGAGAGGGGGAACCATTATGAAAGTATAGCAGATATACTTTTATATTAAATTTGGGCAAATGAAGGTGGAAGCCAACAAAATACCCGTAATCAAAGCGAGGAGTTTGTCAGGATAACCACCTGGCACTGTTCAGACTGGGAGGCAAGGTACATGTACACAGAAAGAGCAAAAACTGGGCAACTGAAGTCTGTGTCTGAGGGACAAGGGAAGACACAAGAGTCAAGTTATACCCAAACTGTGGCAAGTAAGAGTGCAGTTTCACAGTAGAACTAAGCAAACCTTCGTTAACTGGCACTGCAGATCATGGTCCTACTGCCCTGCCTGTATGTTCTTGCCTTTGTTGTAGTGCATGTGCTGATCTTACTCTTCAGAGGTATGGTTTAAGGAGGCAACTCAGCAAAAATCTGTTGGGTGAGGTTAGTTTTCTGCTTGTTTTGGTCCCTGTAGTGACTCAATTGCCCAGTTCCAGTGGAAGGGAACTGCTGGAGCAAGATTGTTAGTCGAGGGGGGGGTGGCGGGGAGGGAAGGGCAACTGCCTCTTCTAGCTGGTGTTTTACATGTAATATGAAGTCTCATCTGAAGAGCTCTTGAGAGAGCTTGTGTTTGTGTAAACTGGAGGTGAATACAGTTCCAGTCTGATGCCAAGGTGGAAAACAGAGCCTTTTGTGCTGACTGCCTGAGTATCTCAGGAGATGTGTTCTCTGTCTGATACTAACTTGGAAGAGGTATATTTAGAAGGCTCTTGTTTAAAATGACCATTTTTATACTGTATATGTGGTTAAGATTTTGACAGTTTGACACTGAGTAATGAGTAACAGAACTGAAGTATGCATAATAATCAAAAGGGCTGATTTTTGTTTCAGAGAACACCATATGTGGGGCTATTCTTTTAAGCTCTTGCTTGAACACGCAACTGCATGATACAGGGGAAAGGAAGTGTTGGCTATAGGCTTTGAGAACTGTGTGAGAGTGGTGGGGATGAGGACCCCTGAAAAACCACATTGAATGTTCTTTTAATTTTGTTAGCCTAGACTTGGCAAGGATGATATTCAGACTGTCCAAGACAGAAGATAGTTCATTTTTGTTACTCTGGATAAGCTATGTAATTGTGAACTTCACAGTTGACAGGGAAGGGAGGCCAAGAGAAACTTCTTCCTCAGTCTGAAGAAACTTTCAGTAACTTTGTGCTGTTCAAGAGCCTTGTCTGCACTGTGCAGATAAATTAGCTAGTTCTATGAAATTCTGATGTTAATAGATTTCATGCAAGTTACCAGATGGAGGTAAGTTGTGGGGTAGTCTGAGGCATAGCGTGAAGCCCGTGAACATGTGGGTAAAACCAAGAAAAAAGAAGAAAAAAAATAAAATTTGAGGTTTTGGTTGCCAGTGCATGATTTTGAGAACATCGTGAACAGTCTGTCTTTGAATAACTCATGAATATGATGATATTTATATGTTTATTTCTCATGCAGCTTTGGGATTTGAATGAAAAGTATTGTAGAAATACGATGATGGGTCATGTAAATTCTATCAATCACTGTAGATTTTCACCAAATGATGAATATATTGCCAGCTGCTCAACAGATGGAACAGTAAAGGTACATGGTGTATTTTTAAATCAACTGTTTCTTTTGATGATGGATTTTTTTTGTTTGTTTTATAAAATGAAAAATATGTATAAGAAAGTTTTGCGACTGTGTGGTCAGCTTCCATGAATTAAATCCTGAAACATTTGATTATTGATCCCATTTTTAAGGCAAGTTTTTAAAAGGACTTGTCAGCTCTGTGGAAAAAAAATGATGTGCCAGTAGTTGTAAATAATTTCTAGATAGCCTCAGTTTGACTCCTTTACTTTTCACCATCTTTAAAATTTTTTTCCCCCCTCTGATGAAACCTTGGAGTGATGACTGACACTAGTTTTTTAAAAAGGAAAATGAATACACTTTTAGATTAATTGAAAGTTCTGTCAGCTGTGAAAATGAATCATCAGTAGACATAAAAGTTAAAAGTAATTTCTAGGTGCCATTTTGATGTATGCACTGGAAGAGAATTGAGAGGTTTATGTTTTGTTATTCCTCAGAATGTAAGTATTCTTTTTATTGCCTTTGGTTGCAACAGAACTGTACTATTTCAGAATTGTAGTTCTTAAAGCACTTACCTTTCTGTAGAGTTGCTCAATCAGGAATGAGCAAGCACTGTAGCTGGTATTCAGAAGGAAAATTGTTGTGGAAGGAACAAATTTTCAGTAGGTTTTTAGCAGGTACCTCAATGAAATTAGGGTGCAAAGTTAGATGTGTACCAGATTCTTATGGTGAGTAGAGTTTAAATAGAGTTACAGAGCAGATACTATTTTTGTCTTTATTCTTCCTGGATGTGTTTAACAAAAAGGTGGATCAGGTACTTAGGGATGTGGTTTAGCATAGGGCAGGAACAGTTGGACTCTGATCTTAAAGGTCTTTTCCAACTGTGTAATTCTGTGTGATTATGTGAAGAGCCAGTGTTGTAGCTGGGAAGGTATGAGGGAAAAAGCCAAAAGGAGTGTTCTGCTACAGTGTAATTCTCTTTTCTCTTTTGGTCTAAGCTGTTTGAGCTTGTGAATTTTCTAGTGGCATTTCTTGGCCAGGGAAAGCAGCGAGAGCTTTTTTTTGTATTCCAACCTCCCTTCTTCCCTAAAAGTGATTGGGAGTTCTCTTTCCCCTGTTGTATTCTGTACCTACAACAGTAGAAAGAGATTTTCTGTATTTCCTTTTTGTTGCAGCTTTGGGAAACGCGCTCAGCAAACGAACTGAGAAGTATTGAGATAAAAGATTTCTTCAAAAATGCAGATGAGCAACCAGATGATGTGGAGGTTTTAGTAAAATGTTGCTCTTGGTCAAGAAATGGTGACATGGTTTTGGTGGTAGCCAAAAATAAGCTTTTGGTAAGTACCTCACTTCAGTAGTTTTCTTGGCATAGTATAGAATCATGGAACGGTTTGGGTTTGAAGGGACCTCAAAGATCACCTAGTTAAAAATTCTAGGTCACTTTTTGATACGTCCTAGAAGATGTTTCAGATAAACAATTAATAGTTTCAAGAATGTACACTTGTGAGCATATAAACTATTTGTCTGTAATGAAGCCATACTACCTATTTCATGCTAACTATTGTAATTATGTGTTCACAGCTTTTTGATGTCAAATCATGTGATTTGTTAACACAAGTCATTGTAAGTCATCACAGTACAATCCAATACTGCGACTTTTGTCCTGGTGATGAGTTAGTTGCAGTTGCTTTATCTCACTGTTCTGTTGAGGTAAGTGATTGTCTTTGCTACAGCGTAACAGGAAAGGCTACTTGTAATGTGAAATTTTGGGTTTGGCTTCATAGTTTCTTGTATGCAGAGGTAAAACAAAGGTAGCTATTTTGTCTAGCTTTCAATGTGCCTCATTCTTTTTAACCTTTGTTTCCTCCTGAAATGTAAAATATCAATTGGAAAATAGTTTTAAAGTTTGTATGTTCATTTTGGACAACAGAATGCACACTGATATCAAAGGACTAGGCTGACAAATTTTTTTTAAAAGTTACTGTTGTCCCTCTTGGGAGTATAGGCCTTCCCACTGCTTGACTCAAAACAAAACCCCATCCACTTGTACCTGCCATTATAGAATGTGGCAACTCACTGAAAAGGAAGAAAACAGCTACAATGACTTTGGGACTTGCTCAGCTAGAGTAAGCCTGTACAAGTGTCAGTTTTGGGGTGTGTGGGTTGTTGTTGGTGGTGGTTGTCGTTTAGAGTATTTTGTTTTTGCGATCTACGTGGTCAGTGGAACCTGTATTTTAGTTTTTGAGACTGTGACTGATTTCTTTTTTTTACTTCTCATTTTTTCCCCCTCATATTTTAAAATTACAGCAGTCAAAGAGGCTGCTGATTCAATTTCCCTGACCATCGAAATGTGATAAGCAGGCTCAGTTCTTGTTACATCTGATTTCAGAACAAGAAGTAAGAAAACACTAGACGAAATAGTAATTAAATTTAGTACTGGCTTTGCACTGTTTCCTGTGTAAATGCAATTTAAATCCATTTGAGTTCTTCTTTCATGTTTTTGTTGTAGTTATGGAATATTAAATCTTTATCCAAAGTAGCGTATTGCCGGGGACACATGAGCTGGGTTCACTGTGTGGCATTTTCGCCAGATGGATCTCTGTTTCTGACATCATCTGATGATCAGACAATACGTGTAAGATCACATCTTTCTTTGCTTTAAAATGTTAATCTATAAATACATATGATTATTAAATTAAGGAATTGTTTCTTATTTATAAGTTACATTATATGTAAAGTTTATATACCGTAGATACTAAGTATCTGTGTATGTTTATAGCCAATATAAATTTAAATATTTGTTCTTAAAATGAATCATTTAGACATTAAAATGAGCTGGCTTTTTTTACTTTTTTTTAAGCTGTGTATCTAAATTTATTACATACCTATGTGGGTTATTTTGAGGTTCTTTGTTAAAGTCCAGTGGCTTTTCAAGAGATATCGTAACCTGTTTTGTTTCAGTTCTTACCTGAATCAGGAATTATGAAGTCTTTCAAGGATCCTGGAAGACTTGATACTACTTCAATTTAGATAGATTTGCATGTTAATATTAAGAATAGATTTCTATAATTCTAATGCCTCATTAAACCCTGTGAAAGTAGAACTATAGTTTACCAAAGTAAACTTTCCTAGGCCTTACAGTCTTTGAAAGTAGTTGAAGTACAGAAATCTGTACTTTGTATTTTTTTTAATTGGATTTTAATGCTGCTCTTTGGATTGAAAATTGTAGACTTCATAGCTATGGCTGAACACAGGGGAGTCTGCTAGTCAGCCTGGAAAAAATTAGTTCTGTTTCATCTGCTTTAATCACTACAGTAATTGCACAACCTCCCCATTAAATAAAAATAGCAGAAGCATAACTTTATTTTAAAAAAGTAAATATTACTTGCAAGTTTATAAGGCTCTGGTTTACAGATATTGTTATTCAACAAGCTTTATATCTTTAAACTAATGAAATATTGTGTTCTTCAACAGATTTGGGAAACAAATAAGGTGTGCAAGTCTTCTGACGCTGTGCTGAAAAGTGAACTAGATGTTGTATTTCACAATGGTGAAGTGATGATTTTAGCAATCTACAATCAGAAGCATTTACAAGTAAGCTGTGTTTCTCAGTATGGTAGTACACTTGAATATTATCTGCAAATCTCAATAGGAAAGGGAGGAAGCACTGAACTGCTTGTTCATGGCTTTTAGGAGTTGAATCTGTAGCAGATGACTCTTATGTGTAACACCTTTTATATCTAGAAATGCTGCCTATTTTAGTAAGCAAAAATGATGTTGAAACTGAAGCTGGATGCAGAGGAACAAAATTGTTTTCATGACTTGGGAGGCTGTGGGCCCTCCAAATGGCTTGGGTGCACACAGCAACGTGTGCAGCACGTATAGACCGGGTGTTGCACAGCACATGTATGTAATGCACAGGAACTGTTGTGCAGTAGCTGAACCAATCAGCACAAATTCAGGGGATTGAAAGGTGTGAGCCCAAGTCTGCCTGTAGCCTTAGGAGAGCATGGGGACTTTAATGTCCTAAAGAAAAGTTAATGGTGGGTATGTTGTTATTACTGTGGACCCCGCCCTCACACCAAGTAGTCTGTACACCAACACCCACAATACATTTTTCCATTCCATGGTAGCAAATGTATGCAAGTCCCTTTTTTTTTTTTTCTTTTTAATAAAAAGAGAGTCAGGATTCTCTAATACATCAAATGAAGTCAGTTGATAGGATTTTCTTTGAACTTCATTCAGATTGTGCTTCTACTTGACTGTAACTGTTTGAAAGCAGAAAGACTTTCACATCTGTTGCAAAATTCTGCCTACACAAATCAATTGTGTATTAACCCCCAAAATGGGCAATGCCATCTCTTCTGGCTGTGAGGTAGCTATTTCGGGTGCAGCACACACAGACATAAACCTTTGCTCTGGATTGTGAAAGCAGTGAATGCTTACTGCTGGATGTATAGGTAGGTGTTGTAGATTCCACTGCCCTGCACTTATGGTCTGCCCTGCTTTTGTAGTGTCATGTACTTGATCCAAATTTGGCCGAAGGCAAACATGTAAGCTATGTAATACTGGCCAATCAGCACAACCATTGTCTTTATTTCTAGTCCTGAGAGATGCTCAGCTTTGCCTAGGCTGCTGCTAGAATGAGAGTGAGCTTTGCAGAAACTTTTCTTCTTGTTTACCCTGTACTTCTTATTTCTCTCTTCCTGATTATTTTCTGTCATCCTCCTTCTTAATCTACTCAAAAATCCAATTAAAAAACCTCAAGTAGAAAGGTTGAATAATGGGAAATACAGATGTGGAAATAGATAAAGTGTCTCTAGTGGGGCTTTGTTGATAAAATGATTTCAGACTTTGAACCAACAGAAAGAGGTCGATGTTGAAACGAAAATGGATGTGAACAAATAATAGGTGAGAAAAGAGAAGCTGCATCTGTTGCAGTGAAGAGTGGAAACTACAGTGAACGGAGTTACACTTGTTTGTGTGGGGAGTAGTTTAGGATAATTGCTTTTTAATCTTTCTGAATTGTAAACTCTGTAGCACCTACTATGTAAAGATGTAGTCTGGCGCTCATTTGAATTAGTAGACCTGATCTCTTTCTTTATTAGTAGTATATTTCTCTTGTAACTTTACTTGAATTGTTTCCTAGAGAAAGATGGCGTTTATGTTTTTCTGCCCTAAATACTATATTCTGATTTCCCAAAGAAGTGCAGTCATGAGAGAAGGTTCCAGTGTAGAAAGAGAATAGATTTTTTTCGTGCACAAGAATGAAATTAATTGAAAAGTAATGGCAGTGAAGCACGTGTACAGTAATTTAATGGTATATCTCTGTTATTGAATCTCTAAAAGTAGTTTTTCTTGCAACTATGATGTTTTGCACTTTGTAATTTGTACCTTCTCAGAATTGAGGTCCTAATCACCTTTTGATGTGCACTATGTTAGTTTTTAAATGCTTCCCGCTTAGAGGATGGCTTAAAGTGTTCTATGCTCCATTTAACATGAGTTGTAAAACCTCAGGGATAAGGTAAACTTGAGCATGGAGCTCACTTTATGGCTTTTGAAATTTGGACCTAGCATATTGAGTTACTGTTTTTGTAGGCAGACAGACTTTAAAAAGCCGCCTAATACTGACATGTGTTTCCTTCTGCAAAGGGAGCATTCTATGGAGATAGTTACACTGACCATAGAAGCAATTGGTTTATGAAGCAACTAATCCTTGTAATTCAAAGTTTTAAACTGGTTTACTCTTTTCTTTAATGTTCATAGCTCTGTACTGTAATTTATTTAAACTTAAAATGAAAAATTTAATTACTTAACTTCCTGTCTTCCAGCTCATCAGTGGAAATACAGACAGTGTTATCATGCAGACAGCAGCTCAAGAATCCCCAATTTCCTGCTGTTGCTTAAGTGAAGATCTTAAGTTTGCAGCTTTTGGACAGGAGAGTGGAACAATAAAGGTATTAAACTCTAAATTTGATTCTTAAAAATAGTAGGAAAACACCTTTTTTTTTTTTTTAAAAAAAAAAGTAATTTGAATGGCATTGTACAATAATACTGTTCAACATAATACTTTAAATTTTTTTATTTGTGAGTGGTAGCTAAATGACAGCAATTTAAAGGTAGTGTTGATAAGGTAACTCTGAATTTCTTTTTACCAAGGAGTAAACTAGTATGAATTATCGATTGTTCCAATCCATTGACTGAAAATCATGTATTTATCATCTCCTGTTATTTAAAAAAAGAATTTGCATGTTCTTTTCTTCCTTTCCCTCAAGTATGTAAAATATTCTTGTTTTCTGCATTGTAAAGGTGTTACAGCTGTTGGATGGGAAAGTCCTGAAGTCCCGGGAGGCCTACAGGACATCCGTGCAGCATTGTCGATTTACATCTGATTGTCAGACTCTCATTGCAAGTGCTCATGACTCAGTTATACAGGTTTGGAAGAATTTTTAAGATGATTGTCATAACTTGCTTATAATTTATTTCAAAAGATCTTTTGTACTACAGATAATGTAAACTCAGTAAATGACTACTCTATTCTGTATTGCTCCGTCTTGGGACAAAGGACTGTAGAACTGTAGCCTCTATTTATACCTTTTGTGATAACAAATGTTACACAATTTCAGTTTTTAATGCTGTGGCTGCTAGAAAGGCACCAATTCCTATAGGATGGGTGAGAGGGACATCATTTTTCAAACAAGGTAACAGTTCTAATTGCCTAAGTGAAGGGTTTGGGTGTGCGACCTGCAACTGCCTGTATATGATAGGTCTGTCAGTGGGCTTGCTTACGCCATCTAAAGGAATGAGGTAAAAATATCTGTCTCTGAGCAGGCTGGTGTGTCCATCTAGTCCAGTACAGTGCTGAATACAGATGCTAGCTAGAAATAGAATTGCTGCAGCAGTGTAGTCTCAAATGACCTCTTGTTTCTCAGTAAGGTAGGTGGCTCCAGAGAAGCGTTCTGGCATGTCTGTATTAGCATCTCAGCTCACCCCAGGGATGCACTTTTGAAGTGAATGTCCTGGTCTTTTACTGTGCTTTAGTTTGTGCTGCAGAGCAGTTGCAGGCATGCTGACAGGATTCTCAAACTAGAGCACCGCTCCAGCTACTGACAAGCACTCAGTCCACACAACCAAACCTGAGCTGGCTTGCAATACAACATCTTAAAACGTGTGGGAGCACTGTTCTGCTCACAAAATTTGTTCCAGCCTCAGTGTTCTACCTACTTGCTGTTACAGGTGTAACCTATGCAGCATCCCGCTTCACTGTTTGTCTTGATCTGATGCTAGCTTGAGTGTGGTTAGTTAAGGGGTACAGACAGCTCTCCTGTTGATTGGCTTTTGGAGCCTTCCTCCAGGTCTAATGTGGGTAGCTTTTCTTCTGGGTTCTCAGCTCCTTGTAGTAGACAGTGTCCCCGGGATTGGCACTGAACTGCTCAGCTTTCTGTTCTTTGATGCAGAAAAGGTATTAATTTGGAAACAGTGACATCATTAAATTAAATCGATGCTTAATAACTTCTCTAAAAAAGAATGGCACTTCTTCAGTTCTCAGTGATTAGCTGAATTAAAAATAGAAGGGTCATTTTGTTATTTAAAAATGCAAAACAAAATGGCATTTAATTAAAAATACGCTTTATAAAAGAAAGTCAATTTAAGTATGGAAAATACGAGGTCTGCCAGATGACAGAAGTCGATTTGTTGCTATAATCAGAGGTTTAAAACCCAAAACTTCCCGGGTGCCCAGAGAATGATTGTTTTACTTTTACTTTTTAAATTGCCAGTAAATTTTAAGCATCACATTCACTTTGAAAATCAGATTATGTGTGTATTACAGGCAAGTTTCTTGAAAGTTGACTATGAAAATAGTATTGCATCCTCAGTCTTCAGCACCTCTACTATGGGTATCTTTGATATCTAAACTTTTAATTAGTTGCCTCCTCCGTAAAAACTTTTTAGTATTTTTGTGACTTAAAAATCAATCAGTTCATTCTTCCTAAATTATGTTTGCCATTAGATTTTTTTTTAAAAAAGTATTCCATCTTTTATGATTAGGTATGGAATTGGCAGTTGAGCGAATGTGTGTTTTTAAGAGGGCACAATGAAGCAATCAAGGATTTCAGACTTCTGGAAAACTCAAAACTTCTTTCTTGGTCATTTGATGGAACTGTTAAGGTAAATAAAAGGCTATGAATTGACAAATCACTTAAAATACATTTTAGTGTCTCTTTTAACATCTGATATTTCTTGCACTTTGTGTGGACACACATTTTATTGACTTGATCCTAAAGTGCAAGCTGACTTTTAAAATACAATTTTGCATTTTCTATTTCTAGTAAGATTTATACTCTTTTATTTTAGCTATACCAGGAAGTATAGCAAAATGTTGGGATTATTAGAAACATGTAGCTGAGTTCTGTCTTCTGTATATTTTTCTGTAAGATGCAGGTTTTAAAAAACTTTTTACAGTATTGCAAAAGTAAACTTTCTTTCTTGTATATTTGGTAGGTTTGGAATATCACTACTGGAAACACAGAAAAAAATTTTGCTTGCCATGGAGGTGCTGTTCTTTCCTGTGCTGTTTCACCTGATGGTAGTAAATTTTCATCTGCTTCTGCTGACAAAACTGCAAAGGTTGGTTACTTTACATACAAAGATAAAAATGGTGCCTTATTTGTTCTGAAATGTATGCTATATTTTTTTATTATGAAGTAACTAGTGATTAATTAAGTCACACTTGTTTGTTTCTAGTATTAAATTTCCTGTACTTGTGAACATGTTTCTGAAGCTGTTAGTCATTCATAATTGATTTTGGATATAATTTGAGGCGATCCTGGTGACAAACAAAATGCATGTTTAATGCACAGATTTGTGCAGAACACTGTTTAGCTCTCTCTCTTGATATGTTAATAGCCTGGCATTCTTCATTTGGCAACCTAAGTTAAGAAAAACTTCTGAAGCTTCCAGTGAAAGTGCTGTCTGTAGTTTCTGGTATTCCTGTTTAGAAGCATGATGCAAAAAGAGATGAACTGTTTATTATTCTGAGAGTGCCCCATTAGATTTTTAAAGCATGAATCCTTTTTCTATGAACAGTTTTAAACTTTCTAAGTAAAGGAATCAGTTTCATTAAAGAATGTATTCCAAGGAAAAGAAAATACACTTGCAGTTGATTTCAGTAATTTGTAATAAATGCATTCTTGTGTGATTCAGGTAATACAAAGAAAATCAGACTGCAGTATAATAGGTATATAAAAGCACACATGTATGCATATACACAAAACATCTTATGTACATTTGAATTTTAAGGTCTTTTTAGAGAGAAGTCATAACTGTGTTTTCACTTTTTCACTCTTCTGTAATGTTTTCTATTTAGATATGGAACTTTGAAAGCTCATCTGTTCTTCAGGAGCTGAAAGGTCACGAAGCCTGTGTGCGATGCTGTACTTTTTCCCCTAATAACAAATTGTTGGCCACTGGAGATGACAAAGGAGAAATAAGGGTATTGCTTTCACCTTGCTGTTTGTTTTATCATTCGATTGACAGTTCACAGGCGTTAGAGTTCTCATAGTTTGTGTTTGTCACAGATGAAAGGTGTTTGACATGGTTACAATTAGTCAATCCGAAATTTATTAATAGTAGGAGGTAAATGAAAACTTAAATTTTAGCAACACTTAATGAATGTTAGAGATTTACAAGTGATTCAGTAAAATACAATCAAAAAAGCAATTTAATTACAGATTCAAAGATGGCAAGGCTCACACTAACTATGAGGTAGCTTAAAGTTTGTGTATATAAAAATATATATATAAAACACAGATACAGACAGACAAATATTTGTGCTCAGTAATGTACGTCACCCACACTCGTAAACGGAAATGTTATGTGCTTAAACACATATGTAAGTAGAGAAGTGGCTGAAGGAAGCTAGTTTATAGTTAGGATTCCCCTCTTTTGAGTTGAGAGTGAAAACTCTGCAGTGCAGTGACATTCCTCATCAGGCAATAAATGAGCACAGAGAAGACTGGCTTCTCCCTGGCAGGTGATTCTCGCAAAGTTTGACCCTGAGAAGTGTCTCAGCTTGGGGTGGGGTACCTGTCACAGGCCGCTCTCATCCTGGAACACTCCAAGAGGTCTCAGAATTGCCATTTAGAAGGTCTGAGATACTTGACTCTTGTCAGGTCCTTTCCTACTTCAGGCCAGCTCAGATGATGAAATATTTTGGTACTTTTCTCCTGTTGTGAGACTATGAACCTTTCTGGTACCCCCCTTTTTGGGCTGTGGCTCAGGCACAGGTGTACAGGGTTATTTGGGGTAATTGATTATCACCATTGTTCCCAAGTAATGAGGGAACAAGGATGCTATGGTTCAGGCACAGATGTACCAGACCATTCCTCTTGCCAAGTAAGCAAGAACCAGGTATATCTAAGGGGTGCTTTAACACTCTGGTCTGCTGCTCAGGTGTGTAGCCCAGAAAAGTGGGGAGACATTGCGTCAAGTACCAAGGAGCTCAAGAGAGGGGGAGCTGTGATACCTCCATGTTCTACATGTCTAATTCATGAGCATTGTGGTGAATATCAGGGAGTTGAAGAGTGGTGTGCCACATGAGACAGTAGCGTGTAACTATGTTGATAGATTTATGTTCCATGAATGCTAAGGAACTAATTCATGTGATTTACTAATAATTCTACTGTGAGTTGCATGTGTGATTAATTTCTCTATATGTGATACAGTTTTAAGAGAAGAATCTGGGGTTTTAATTATTCTGTCACTTTAAGTACAATGCTTATTTACAAAGGTATTTTTTTCCCCTCTAGTATAGGAAAATACATTTCAGCTTTCCTTACTGGAGATTTTTGGTTTTTTCCCTTTTAAGTTTACTTATATACATAATCTTTTCTCTTCTTCAGATTTGGGATGTTTTAACAGGTGCATTACTTCACTTCTGCTCCCCAGCTACTGTAGAGGAAGGAGAACCAACACATGGTGGTTGGGTTACAGACCTCTCGTTTTCTCCTGACAGCAAAATGCTTGTGTCATCTGGAGGTTATCTGAAGGTAAGCCTTCATATATCCTAACATACCTAATTAAATGGCAGTACTCTGATAATTCAAAAGGAAAAGGTGAAATAATTCAAAGAAACAAACCTGAGAAGTCTTACTTAAGACAGAACTGTTCCATTTTCACAACTCTCTAGCACTTTTCATTTCTTTTCTTTTCAAACCTGAACCCCCCTGAAAAGGTCTATTAAGAATTCAGACTTTAGACTTGGAGTTTGGTTTTGAACTCCATATATGCAATTTTTATTAGTTTCAGATTTTTATTAGCAACATACTTCATTAATATATTTAATAATAAAGATCTCTGACACTTTTGTCTGCTTTAATATCCACTGAGTTTCAGCAGCATTTGTGTTCTTTATAATGAGCAGAAAATTGCTCTATGTCAGGCTTTTTTTTTTTTTAAAGATACTGAAATTTAAATTTTTTCATAAAGAAATTCAGAAGGAATTACAAGTGGTAATTTTCTGCTTTGAAAGACATTCTGTGAGCAGTCTTTGGAAGCAGGTGTGTTGAAACTGAAGAAATCAGTGTTTTCATCAGTCTTTCATTGGTTCAGGTATCTACTGGTTAGAATCTCTTTATGTCTGTGAAGTAGAAGGTTGTGGAGTTCTTGTCTCACAGAGTGCTGGAGGTTTGTTGATTATTGGTTAATGTTTAGCTGTTGTATGTGCTACCAGACTAATTCTGCCAGTACCCATTTAAAAAAAAAAAAGGATTTTCAAGTTTCTTTTCATCTGGAAGTCTTATAATGGCCCTAACCACTTTCTGCTTAAACTTGCTCATATTTTTATTTTTAATTCTGCCTCTTTGGGGAAAGCAGTTAAGTGGGGTCACCACGTTGTATAGAATTTATTCTAAACTTCACCTCACTGAAAGCCTGTTGTTGTATTTTATAGTGGTGGAATGTAACTACTGGAGAATCCTTACAAACCTTCTACACGAACGGAACAAACCTCAAGTCAATACACGTGTCCCCTAATTTCAAAGTGTACGTGACTGTTGATAATCTTGGCATTCTTTATGTATTACAGAAGCTGTGATTTAATTGTGCTGATGAACACTGCAAAGATAATGAATTTCTTTTCTTAGGCTGGAAACAAAATTTTGCTGTAAGTTTCCCTGACACTCATTAAGCTGTGAATGATATTTCATTGTTGTATTCACAATGTTTTCATGCGTATTTATGTACATTTATGCATGTTTACTCAGATGAGCATGCGTTTAATCTTGGTTTTAATAAGCATTATCATAACATTTAGTCTTGATTTACATCTTAAACACGTTGCTTCCCATTTTGTAAGAAAATTGTATTAAGATTTATTCAAATTAGTTGAAATTAATGTTAACAGTGAAGAAATAATGGGAATATGGTGCTTTGAAATTGTACATTGTGCTAAGGCTGATGGCTCGATGCGCTCTAGCCATGAACACAACTGTCTTGGTGCCTGTTGTTGAAAACAAATCAAGAAGCTGTTCAGTTCACAGCAGCAGTGCTTCCCAGTGTGTGGTAAGAACCTCCATGCTTCTAACCACATGGAGATAAGGTGCATTGTGACACAGATGAGCTACTCTTGTTACGGGGAGCATCTTGAGCCTCGTATTCTCAAGGCAAAATCTGAAAGTGCAGTTGAAGTGGAAGAGATGGTGGCACATTTCCAGTGAAAGGCTGACCACAGCTAACCAGCTAAATTGAGGATGACAATTATTTGAAAGCTGTATATTGAAAAATATAAGGAGGTGTGATTTTTAGTTATTTTTCCTTTTGGATTTAGCATCCAGTTTATACTATGGAGACATTTGATTGTCATCAGCTTTGTTTACAATGGGATTCTATGCACAGGGATCTCTTGCCAGTGATATGTGATTTTTCTCTCTAGTTTTTTTTTAAAGTTGTTTTGTATTTTTTGCAGCCTATTTATAATTCCAGTTGAAATTTTGAACTTTTGTACTAATTGTACTTGCCATATCTTTTGTGACTGAGAAGATAACAGGTTTTCTTAGGTACGTAGTAAGTCTTGTTCTAGTAAATTATGTCTCAACTGCTCTGAGCAACAGCACAAGCATTAATACCACAATTGTCATATTTTTGTAATGGCAGTAGAACACTCCATTTAAGTACTTGATTTGTAAAAATGCACTAGTAAGCATCTGAAACGATAATAATGAAACCCTTCGTCCCTTACTTCTAGTATTTTGTGTGTGTTTCATAAGATTTAATATACAGCCGTAGTATTTTCCTGGTTGTGACAATCACCAGTTTTTCTTTAACTTGAAATTCCACCATTTCTAAGGTGCTATGGAATACGGGTCAGTATAATCAAAGTACTGCTGGCAGATATATAAAG
This sequence comes from Zapornia atra, assembly GCA_013400835.1. Taxonomy (NCBI): domain Eukaryota; kingdom Metazoa; phylum Chordata; class Aves; order Gruiformes; family Rallidae; genus Zapornia; species Zapornia atra. The sequence continues at coordinate 60,683 of VZTU01022994.1, forward strand.
AAAAGATATTAAACAGAAAGAAACCACGTGGTTTTGTATTCTAAATATGTACAGCATTCAATAAAGATAATCTGGACAACATTGGCTGAAGCTGTAAATGAATTTGAATTAATGTGGGGGGGGGGGTTGTTTTGTTTTTACTGCTGGGAGGGGGAGCCTTTTTATTGTGGTTTTATTTCCAATCTAACCACAATGCGAGTTTACAAACTACATAAAAAAATACTTTGGCAAATAAGCAGTGGTACTGCATATCATCTTCTCAGTGATGTCCAATGACAGGACAAGGGGCAATGGGTGCAAGCTGGAACACAGGAAGTTCCCTCTCAGTACGAGGGAAAAACTTTTTCACTGTGAGGGTGACAGACCACAGGAACAGGCTGCCCAGAGAGCTTGTGGAGTCTCCTCTGGAAACATTCAAAAGCTGCCTGGATGTGTTCTTGTGTGACCTAACCTAGGTGGTCCTGCCCTGGCAGGAGAGGTTGGACTAGATGAACTTTCCAACCCCTAACATTCTGTGATATGAGGATGGAGGAAAAAGCGGGGGCAGAGGGGGAGGAGTGAAACTGAAGTCTTGGACTGTGTTCTCCAGTCTTCAGGGCAGAGTTGCTTCTACTGTCTAGTTTGTAGAGAACTTCACCTAGTAGCTGGAGATTGAAGAAGCAGGCAGCGGCTCTCAGCCAGTGTCCCTTGATTGTGTAGGCACAGGACTGTGGTGGTCTGAACTTGGACACCCAACTAGGTAAAAAGATCCACGATAAACGTTTCATGTGAGGAACCAGGACAGAAAGCTGTGTTTTTGTGACACTGCTGTTGAAACTGCTGCTAGGAAAAACTGATCGTGGTTCAGTGCAGAAAAATGAATGAACAGAGTTCATAGACAATTCCAGTTTTGAAGCAAGTAGCACGGAACCTTGCAGTGCAAGATCCTTGAATTACTCATGACACCACAAGCAGCATTGTACCTGTTGCTGGAACCCAAGAAGTTGTGCTTGGTAGGAGGTGGTGTTTCTAGGGTGGGGATAGTTGCATTCATGTGCAAAGCTATGGACGTGGCTCTAAGTCTCCGTAGCAGAGGTCAAAGATGAGAAACAGCGCTGAGAACATCCAAAGAGCCAAAGAATAGATGTGATTTGCAGGAAGAGGATGGCAAAACTTAAACAAAAGGTTGCTAAAATAGAGGCCAAACACAACAGTGAGGCCTTTAAAATATTGAAGAAGGTTAGGGCAGTTTACCATACTAAATAATAAAGTCCTGCTGTGTCATCAGATGTAGCTGTTCTCTTTGATGTTAGATGTATTTTAAAGGAAACAAAAGAAAGTTGGGCCAGAAGCAATTTTTATGCAGATTGAACATTAATGCTTCCATTATCTCTCATAATTCCGGATCAAATTGAATCAGCCTGCATTCAAATTTAACTAATGAGCATTGCAGATTTTATCTAGTTCTTTAACTGAAATGACATGGTGTTGTGTAAACAATTTTTAGGTACACTTCCTATTAACGATGCTTATCAGCTTCAGAAGAAGTTTTGGTTCTCTTCTTTTTCACAGACCTACAGCTCCTTTGCAAATCTTTTTCATCTTTTTTTTAATGGGTTTTTTTCCCTCCCTTTTTATTAGCAAGGACTTGTACCCCCATGCAATGCAGCTGCACTAAAGAATGCTTTACATTGCCTTGAGTTGTAACCATTCCCTTAAAGGCAGGGTTCCCCTCCCAGCTCTCTCATCTCACACTGTTGTTTGAAGTTAAACTATGGGGTCACGGCCAGAGGTTTTCCAGAGTAAAGGTTTATAGATCTCTTGTAGCATTGGAGTGTGTGGGTAGAGCTGGTGCTGGCAACCTGTTGGCAGCAGAGCAACATCCTCCACCCCAAAATTATTCTGCCTCCCCTAAACAATATGCAGTGAAACCTCTGTTACAGAATGCAGTGCAAATTGCTGATTGTTCCCCCCCCCCGCCTAGTTTTTTTACTTACTGAAGTCTCTCTATGGGAACTAGTTCTGCAGGTTGTATCAAGCTACAACAGCACGTGTCCCCTCATCTCTGCTCTCCTGAGGCGTTTTACAGAACCTGATGCCTTTGCAGGTTTCAGAGGAAAGGGAAGCTGAGAAAGCAGCCTGGTCTTGGCCTCCTGGAACAGGACCTTGTAGGGAGGTCATTCTGCCCAGCTTCAAGAAGCCAGTAAATCCAGAATACAGAGAACTCAGGTATGTTCTTACAATTTCTTAGTGGGACATGAACACCATACGCAACCATCGCCCTTTCTCCCTTGCGAGTGGAGATGCCATGGCAATGCCAAGGAGAGCAGAAGTCAGCCCTGTGGCCAAGGGGTGCTTTTAGGTGTTTCCCTCTGATAGCACATGCTCAGGTGTATTTGTCCACATTTTGCATTCTTCCTTCTGTCTATGATCAAGACACAAATTTTTCTGGCTCATAGATGGTCATGATGATACCCAAGAGCTCTGAGGACTTGGGACACCTTGTTTCCATTGTGGTTTCAGGAAGAGTAGAAGCCAAATGAACCATAGTGTTTGGAGAAGAGGGAGTGTGCCAGGTACTCCAAACACTTTCAGTGTGATTTTTGTGCTCAATTTCACTGTGTTCTTTCAAGCTGGGAATGTGACACAATCACCAGCTCTGCCGATGTGCAACAAGATATTGAGACCAGGCTTGTTTGTAACATGCGTTCTGCCACAAAAATACAGGTTGACCTATATTTTTCAGCACTTCCAAAGCTGCCATCTGCGTCTTTGTGTGTTGATGTGAGGTATTTTTGGGGGGTGGAGAGAGGTGGTTTAAGGTTTCTTGGGGTTTGAGGGTTTGGTTTTTTTTCCAAATTAACTTCCTGCACACCTTATTTCTCCAGGGCCTCTGCATGAGAAACCTTGCAACTAGATTTAAGAGAGGCCTAAGCTGGGCTGTTAGGGTGTGCCCTAGGAGAGCCATTGAGCTTTCACCCTGCATGTGTTAGTGACAACTTCAGCGCTTCCTCTGTCATCTCCTACAGCTATACTGCTTGATAGTTGGACTAGCTGAATGAAGCGGTGTGCATGTGTTTATTCGGAAGGGGGGGAGAGCTAAAATACCTTGTAAGTGTTTCAGTAGGTACTTGCTCTCTTGAGGCCTGGCTGTTTACATACCAAATTAAGCTTCCTGTGCTTGTTTCTGTTTAACAAACCATACATAGTAGGTACAGTGAGTGCTCCAAGAAGGGTGAGATGCACATCCTTCAGGCTAGAGAGGAATCTTGCTCTGTACTCAAGAGGGATCATCTGGGTACTTACATAGGATGCCATAATTGGGCTCTGTGTCTTTGTGTGTGGCATTTTTCTTCTATTTGCTTCTTTCAGTTTCTATGTGTCTCTCTGTGATGAACTCAGGTGAATTTTGAAAATCATGATCTCTGAAATGCCTCAAAATGAGGCAAAGGCAAATTTACCAACCCAGCTGGGTAAAAGTAAATGCAGTGCTGTTTAGGTAAAGCACGTGTTATTTCCAAGGCATCAGTGCACACAATGAATGCTTGAAATTCAAAATAACTTTGTAAAAATGTATCTTATGTTATTCACAGAGATTGGTAGCACAGCTAACCCAGTAGCAGGGGCCTGTTAAAGAAAAAGGGGTGATTGTGATGGTGCTCTTTGTACAGTGACTGACAGAAACAGTACTTCTTTTTTTAACAGTTAAGCACTTTTTGCTTTTCATTTGAAATACCAGTTTTGCTCTTGCAGATTCTTGAACATTGCCTTTTTTTCATCTAAGACAGTTTTAGAAGCTACTTAGAACAGGATATTCAAATAATTCTCGCCTTTTTCCTTAAGAACTGAGTAGAGCTTGAAAACTGCATACCTTAATCTATCTTTCCCTTTCAGAGTTGTTTTTTCTCCCCCTGGCAGATTCTTGCTACGTTAAACAAGTGGAACCATAGGAAACATTTCAGTAATCAGGCCAATGTAAAGTACTCATAAATTATCACCAGGCAGCTCTAAATCTGTCATAAATTCTTACAGACTTGTTCACAGGAATGTTTATGTAATTGTAAGAAAATATAGAGAGGAAGTGAAGTCTCCTTTTTACAAGTTAAATCAACTACAGTGAGATGAAAAACACCCACACCCTTGGCTTTGGATTCCTGAAAAGTAATAGGAAATCAAATTCAAGGTGTAAAAAACATCAGTCTTCCAGGAGTCGCTGTGCCCTCCTTGCACATTCCTTGCACCACAGGGCATTGCCTCAGTCAGGGAGGCAGATTTCTAATCATTCCAGCAAAAAAAAAAAAAATTGGCATAGCTGGGAACATAGATGTAATGTAGGATGTCTTGAAGCTGGGAATCACTGGAAGGGGTCTGTCCTGGTGTTGTCTAGGATAGAGTTAATTTTCTTTCTGGCAGCTGGTGCAGTGCTGTGTTTGGGAGTCAGGATGGGAGCAGTGCTGATAACACAGGGATGTGTTTAGCTGCTGCCAAGCAGTCAAGGGCTTTTCAGCTTCTCACACTTCCCTGCTAGGTAGGAAGCACCTGAAGGTGGGGAGCACCCAAGAAGCTAGGAGGGGACGAAGCCAGGACAGCTCACCCAGGCTGGCAGAAGGGATATTCCGTACCATATGATGTCATGTCCCATTTAGAACTGGGGGTGGGCTGGGGACCTGGTGCAGCAGCTGGGGGTTTTGCACAGCATTGATTTTGGGGTGACGGCTGAACTCTGAACACCTGCCTGCTGATGGGAACCAGGGAATGAATTCCTTGATTCGCTTCACTTGTGTGTGTGGGCTGAGAGGCTGGGCAGTCTGGGGGTCTTGCATGGCACCTGGGGGGGGCGGTTCTCATGCAGCATTGACTTCAGGTGGAGAGAAATTGTGCTGTTCAATTGTTTTGTGTATTTATTACTATTATTAACTTCCTTTCTCTGTGTGTCCTATTACACTGTATGTCTCTCAACCCATGAGTTCTTTCACTATTCGGATTCTCTCCCCCATCCTGTCGTGACAGAGTGAGCAAGTGGCTGCATGGTGCTCAGTTGTTGGCCGGGGCTAAACCGTTACAGGGTCCAAGGAGTTACCTATCCATAGGTGTGAAAAATTCCCACCCAAAACACACCACAAAACCCTCTGTCTTAACTGACGTCCCCTAAAAAGAGGTGTAAAAGCTGCAGTGAATCACAGATAAATATATCAGGAGATGTTCACGATATTTTAGAGTGTAAATTATAAATTAAATGATAGGAGCAACTGATAGGGGCTAGTACATCAATGGAGGACATATTGACTGATAATCAAAGTAAATGAGAAGCCCTTAAACCTATGGAATTAACAAAAAGCATCTTATTCCATTGATCAGAGTGACACAGTTGTAAAATACAATTTTAGAAAGTCAGAATATTTGGAACATATTAATCACAGGGATTGGAGGTTTGTAATCTTAACAGAACAGGTGGCAAGGATGCATTTGTTCAAACAAAAGAATTTTGAGTCAGCAAGTCCAAGCAACAAATAGCCAAATGTCTGAGATGGGTAAGATGAAGAGTCTTTTGGATCACGCCTGGTAAAATTGATCAGTGTCTTGAAAAAACGAGAATTTTCTACAGGGTTGTGAATCATGAAAATTCTAGTGTCTTGCAAGAGGTGACCAAGGCAACTATTGAGCTGCTGTCTTGACTAAAACAGTGGAATGGCAGATTTAAGTTTATATGGAAAAGTAAAACCTGCTCTGGACATTGCAGCATTTTTCTGGGTATTGCTGATTGTCATGGGTTTATGCTACTGGCTCCAGCAAACATTGCTGGCAGATTTCTGTTTTGCTTGTGGCAATTTTTGGGGGGTTTGTTTTGGTTTGTTTGGGTTTTATTTACCATTCCAGTGCTGATACCGGAACTTTGGTTTTCTTCAGGGAATTTGATTTATTACCACACATCATTTTGATTTAAGAGAGCTTCTATTCTATAGCACTGGTGGAGTTAGATGGATTAAAATATAGGTCACGTTACTGGTACAGTGTTATTTACTGCTTTTTTTCCATGATCTATAAAGCCTCTGATGATAATGCTGCAGATGATATAAATTGGCTACAGAGTGAATTGCAAGAATAAGTAGCTATCACAATATGACGTGTGGCTGCTTTCAACATCCAACAGCATGGTTTGGTTATGTTACAAAGTATAGCTTTGTCATACATGGTGGACTTAAGAATGCCATGAGAACATCTTGAAAATAGTGGATGGTATTGTCCGTACAGACTCTGAAGTGCTGCAGTGGTGTGTAAACAGGACGTGTGGGTACATAAAGGGGATCCGTTTCAAAGGAGTGAGGAAGGGCTTCCTTAGGAAGACATCAGCTGGGGGAGCGCATATCACAGAATCAAAGGGGTTGGAATGGACCTCAAGAGATCATCAGGTCCAACCCCCCCTGCCAAAGCAGGTTCCCTAGCTCATATTGCACAGGTAGGCGTCCAGATGGGTCTTGAGTATCTCCAGAGAAGGAGACTCCACCACCTCCCTGGGCAGCCTGTCCCAGGGCTCTGTCACCCTCACTGGGAAAAAGTTCTGCCGCATATTGGTGCGGAACTTCCTGTGCTCCAACCTCTGGCCATTGCCCCTTGTTCTGTCTCCACAGACCACTGAAAAGAGGCTGAATATTTCCCCTTCTGTCCCAATATAGCTCTGGTATTTGTATTTCAGGGACAAAAATGGATTCAACCAAAATTTAGGAGAGGATCCCACAAAAAGTGAACCATGGGGTGGGCAAAAGTAGTGCAGTGTGAAGCCTGAGTTGAATTTGGTTTTTGAGTTGGAGAGATGGCTGAGGAGTGAGGTGTAGGGGAGAGGCAGGACATTTCAGCCGTGCTGACAAAAGAATAACAAGCACTATTGTCTGGGGAAAAAACCAACAAACCACCTTGTAAAATCATGCCAACCAATTCTTAATTTCTACTTCTCTACACAAAACTGAGTTTAAACAAACGTCTCCAAAAACCATTCAGTTTCTACTTAAATGCTGCAGCTGTTCTGTATGCTTCACATGTTATGGATTGCAATAAAGCTAAGATCTCTATTCCGTTCCTTTGCATGTCTCACCTAAAAATAGCTCTAGAAAGAGTTCCTTGTCTCAGGTCTGCATCCAGGTTTTTGTTGGTCATCTGTGGATCAGGAAAAACTTCATTTTGGTACTGTATAATGTTCCCTTCAGATCTTTTCACTTTCCTTTGAGATTGGCCACTTTAGGAAGTGCAGTACTGAACACAGGTGACCTGTGCCTTCAGGTGCAACAGGTATTCATCTTTCTGCTTTCCCAGTGCTTTTTTCCTGCAGACTGCATCATGTAATGACTAGACGTATGGCTGGGGAAGAGATTTCCCCAGAGTCAGATTGTCTGGGAAGTTTTCCCCCATCTTTTTCTGTCTCATGGTGGGGCATGCCATCAGTACCACTGGCTGGAATTACTTAGGCACTTCTCACCTAAGGGATTTCCTGCCACATCAGGGGCAGCAGGTAATGGTGGCACCTTAGTAGTCTCTTTTCTTTACTTCTCATAGCAGTCATTTTCATTTTCTAGGTTTAAGGTATTTGGCCCAGGTAATTCTTGAAGCTTTACTTGGGTATACCTGAGTGAAATGAGATGGATGCAATAGAGAGTGGTGAATGGATATGCTGAATGATCTAATGCTTTTTCACATTAACTTCCAGTCATATACAGCATTCCCATAGACTTGTGGGTTTCAGTAGATTCACTCAACGCAGAATTACTCACCTCATGTACCACTGATACCTTCCAGTCAGCACATAGCAGTACAAGTATATAAAGGTACCATTGAGACAAAAAAAAAATCTTTAAAATTATCAGCTCAAGAAATAAGTAGTCTACCCTCATTTATATACATGAGGATATTTTTTGCTTAGGACATGCCCAAGCCCTTAATTCTGCAACCTAGCAATGACCAACATCTGATATCATGAGCACAAGAATGAAGACTGCACTGCGTCTAACTTCTCCTCGCAATTAGTGTGGTGTGTTTCTTTTTTTCCTCATGGTGTCACTATAGGATAAAGTTGATGTTCTTTGGGTATTCTCTATACTCTGTCTCACTGACTTTCTAGGTTTTCTATTAGAAAAGAGATGGTGTTTAGAAAAGATGGCATTAAGTAGGCTGCCTTCAAATTTGGACACGCTCTTTCAAACACTGACCCATCCTTAACATTGTGCATGAATTCTTTGTTTTTAAATGATTATATTAGAATAAATTTCGCTTTGGATCTGGAGAATTAGAGCAGTTCTTCCAGTGACTTGAAGGTGTAGAAATTGCCCCATTTAGAAAGAGTAACAAAAAGGAATGTATCTTAAAATGAAGAGAGCTTATGATGTTAGATCTGTGATATGCTTTCTGTGTGTGAGGAAGAAGGCTAAGGTCCTCAGTTCCTGCCTAAGTTAAGCTTATGTGGTTCCAATGTGTTTTGAATTCAGCTTACTTGATTGAGAGAAAAAGCAGTTTTCTTTTCAAAGCTCTTGGTTGCGAGAGCAAAAAGAGAGACTTTTGCTTCGCTTTACGTGCCGATAACATTTTTGTCTGTCTAGTTATTACCCCTTCCCCCAGACCCACATTCTCAAAGCTATCTAGATACCTGAGTTCCATAGTGGGAAGGTGAAAGACATGGCCCTAACGAATGCATGTACCTATTAAGTGGGACTGAAGAGAAATTTGCTGGTGCTATTGTACGAGAGTGGGAGTCAGGCAGGGAAGCGCCGTTTGCCATTCCTGCTTTTGGCATGTACTCTTCCCAACAGGCAAGGGACACAGGGCATTCCCCAGGCTTCCCTCTTCAGACTCTTCAGCAGGACAGTGGTGTTTGGCTGGCAGACAGTGAAACTTGTGTGTCTGTTTGGTTAGCTGAGCTTGTGGCTGCTCCAGCCTGGGCTATGAGCTCAGGTGTGAAATGTCAGCAGAACTGGTGTGTTCAAGGGTTGGCTTGATAGCAGTATGGCCAGTTTGGTAGTTTAGTGAAGGATTCAGTTTACCTAAAGAAGTGATAAAGCACTGAACAGTTACAGACCTTTTCAGTAGAAGCCTGAGCATTATCCCTCCTTGTGCTGAAAATCTGGCCAATGTTTCCAGCAAGTTTTAAGTCCTTTTTCCTCCCACTCTCTTCAGCTGGTCTTTTTTACATGAGATAAGATGTCCCTCCTCTTAGATATCTAAGTCCCCACATTTAAATATTGTCTCTAATCCTTATGTCATGTCTTTCACTTACATGCTTGTCGCTGCCACGCAGTTCTTCTGTAGAGTCAATTGTTCTTTGGGCTGGTAGTTTGGAGGCTGTTGAAGTTACTATTTCTAGACTGTTGCCTTGATGACATCTTAAACATCATCCTCCAGTGAAGTGTGAAGCGGGACAGCTGAACAGCACACTTTGAAAGAAATCTAGGGCAAAATTAAATGTGAGCTCTTCACGTGGCACAAGCTGCCTGTTTAAATCTAGAATGGAAGCGATAAAATATTTCACAGTTGGATGTGAAAGTTTATTAGCTGTCTAGCATGCTGCTTGCTTTCCAGAGAAAACCTGCTAATTCTCTTCTCAATGGTTACCATTTTATGGCCATAACAGTATTTGAAGTGGAGATACTGGCTTCAGGCTGCAAGACCTGTGGTTCTGCAGAGAAACACCCTTTCATGAAATCATTGGCAGAGCACTAGTACCAGATACACAAGTGTCTACTCCTGCCAACTTTTGAGCTGTAGCTCAAAGCTCTTAATGAATACCCAGGCCAGGTTGGAGGAGTCACTACGTCCAGCCTGAACTGCAACATCTGCTTTAGGAAACTCCCCACAAGACAAGAGTTTCTCCAACTGTATCCTCAGGAGTTTCTCCAGTCTTTAAGCCTTCTCCCGGCAGCAGGTTTTTTGTCTTGCGTATTGGAGTCCTCACTACCCAAATAATTCTCCAAATCCTGTCACCCACACTTACCTCATTTTGAGTCCAACTTCCTTATCTTCTCATGTCAGATGCAATCTACTTCCATATCATGTCTCCTCTTCTGCCCGTTCTCCACCCTCCCACTGTAAGGCAGTTCTTGCAATGAACTCCTGGTTTTCCAGCATCCAAACACTCTGGTTTCTTCACATACTGTCCTTGACTGCCTTTGCTTCCCTCTTACCTTGAGTAGAGGTCAAGAATAGCAAATTTCTTCACTTCTTGATCTTTTGGAGGCATCTTTTTCTCTTCCTTCACTTTTATGACTGACCATTGTCCCCTTACTGCCTGTACACTTCCAGGAATCTGAATGGAAAGTCACCTTGACCAAAAAGTGGTCAAGTGATCAAGTAGTACCTGCTTTGGTTTAGTGCATGTTTGTAGAAGTCTCTATGGATCTGAAGAAAGGAATGTTGAATCACTGTCCCGTGCCAGAAGGAACCCCTGGGACTTCTCTCCAACTGGCTTACCCTAGGATGCTAGTGGGGGAAAATTTTCCCTCTAAAATCATGTTTCTGCAAATACAGGAGTGCCTTACACCCATTAATTCTTCTCTCTCCTTCCAGTTTCAATTCATGTCTGCTGCAGAGGCTCCAACTATTCACTGCCTCCCTGCATCCCAAAGCTCTTCTCTTCACACTCATTCCCTGCCCCACCAGTCTTTCATCCACCTCATCTTTCATCAGCATTGCTTGCCATCCTCAATCTCTTTTGCCCCAGTTATCCCTCCCAGACAAGTTCAGCTGCTCACTGTGTCACCTTACTGGCCTGATGTCTTTTTGATGAACCCAGAACAAATTCTTCCTGCAAGTTGCCAGTTCTTCCTGTCATTTCACTCCTTTCCCCGACATCTGCTTGGAGTTGTGCTGCAGCTCCTGTCTCATCCTTTCATTTTAGGGGTCACTCTGCTACGTAAGAGCTGCCCCAGTTTTACAGCCTAAAAAAACCTGGCCACATTGTACTTCTGGTGTCTGAAGTGAACGTGGTTTAACGCAACTCCCTGCATGAGTCCTTACAGGGTGCAATTAAATATGGCAAGTCTGCAGCTCATTAGTGCACTGAACAGTTAATTAAGGACTCTAAAGCATTTGGTATTTACTGTCCATTAAAAAAGCCCAACCTGTGTTCTAAACTGAAACTGTCTCCCCAGCAATGCCTGGGTTTGTGCGGGACAAGATCCAAAGCCCAGTGAAATCGAGGAGAGGGCCTTTCACTGACCTCAGCCTCCTTTGGATCAGGCCCCTTATGATGTCCTTTGGCAATGACAAAACGATGCACGAAGCACTGGGACTGTACAACTTCATTTTATTTTGTGTGCTTTTATAGGATATAAATAAATGACAAAATTACAAAATTTATAACTGGAAGCCCAAGCATATTTACATGAGTATTTGTTGCAGTGAGGCTACTATTTACTGTTCTCCTATACAATTTTCCTTTTCTTTTGGTACCATATTTTTTAGTGTTGGGGTTTTTTTAGTCTTTTTTTTTTTCCTTTTTTTTTTTTTTTACTGTCAGTTGACTACGTACATATCAACAGTGAAGAGGCAAAATATGTACATGGAACTATTTTGTTCAAGTAAATTGAATACTGTATTAAAAGTATGTCATCACTCAGCGCTATGATGAGGTTTAACTAAACCATATACAATTATCAGGTTTAAACCAAGTTCAATTATCCTTTTTTTTTTTCTTTATTTTTTTATTTTTTGGAATTTACCAACTGATGATTCTGAACTGAAAACCTCAGCTGGATATGAAATAATAATTAAAAAAACATTAAGACAACCACACGATTTATCAATATCTCTATAATGAACTTCAAAAATGAGTCACAATTTGCCTGGATAGAACAATATACGTTAAAATGTCATTCTTCTCCTATAGTGATATTTTTACTGTTATAATTTCAGTTCTACATAAATATACATCATGGTATTATACAAATACTCCACAGACATTAAAAAAATTAAAACACTCCAAAGAAAATGTAAGTAAATATTATTTAATCAAATATTAAGCAAATGCTTAACTATTTTTTTCCATGAAAACTTTGTTATTACTTTGGAATTTTTATTCTTTTCTCACTCTTTTTTATTTAGAAAATGTTTTGCAGTAGAATTTTATCAACATTCTTCCAAACAAGCTTTCTGTGACAGAAATCTTGATAGCAAAATCCATGGGTTTGGCTTTTTTTTATTTTTATTTTTTTTAAGAACCACTGAGATTATTTTCTTTTAAAAATACCAGTAGAATTCATGGCTATAGCAATGTTGAGCTGCATAAATATATGTGGGTGTAGTAAGAACGACCATTCTGCTTTCATTCCAGACTGATCACACGGAACATCCAGTGCACTGATGCTACAACTCTTAAAATTTTCATAATGCTGCAATAGCAGTGGTTTACTTAACTTTAAAATAAACAATATTTTTTCATAATTAATCTGGCTTCCTTCCATAAATATTCATATGTTTTCCTATAGTACTTCTCTTCCATAAAAAATATCTAATAAATGTCTTCTGTGCATTATTAATACCTTATTTTTTTTTTCTCTAACCATTCATAAAACTCTGATCCTTAGTTACAATGCAAGAGGTTCCTATTCTGTAGAGGATCAAAGGACACCAATGATTACATATAAAACCAGCGCACACAGAAATCAGGGTGCCTAATTTCTTGTCACTTTAATGAGTTCTTTATTCAACACAGGAATTATTAATTAATTCAGTGGTTTCACAAATACTCTATTTATTAATTCTGGTTCTATTTCAATTAAAAACTGCCGAGATTTAAATAAAAAACCCAATCAAATATTCTACCTATAGGCAGCATTAGTGTTAGTTTAGAGACCTTTTTTTTTAAATCTTTTTTTTTTTAAAAAGTAGAATTCCTAAAATAAGAAATCAAAGAAAGCACTGTGGCAGAGTCACAAGGGAGAACTGCGTGAAAAATAAGGTTTCTCACTCCTCTTGTGGACTGTGATTTTAAAAGTCTTCGTATAGTGTCATTCTTCTGTCAGTGCTGGAGGAAGAAGAACATCACCAGAAATGACTGTCAGCCTTTTTTTTGTTTTTGTTAGTTACAAGGCCACTCATACAGTGCAGTCTTCCTCGCTGCTGGATTGAAATGTTGCCATAAAGGAAAGGCTGTGCTGTGACTGCTTGGCGTGCAAGGCACAACAGGGAACGGGGGGGGGACAGTTTCGTATCAGAAAATGGTAGTTTCATACTTGGTATTAATGCCTCGTTTGGCTTCTTGTCCAGGTTCAACAATCCATGGTAGATTTGCAAGAGTCTTTTGTTCAGATGGATCTATCTGCTTTAAGACAAAAGCAAACACACGGACGGGTTACCATCTCTGTGCATGGCATTTCTAGCACAAGTTTTTCTTCAAACAGACAGAGCGCACAACTAATCCTGTATCGGCGGTGTCCTGCAGCAGCACATGAGGCAGTCTACGCTCCCATGCACCCATGGCTGCCCTCTTTTTACTCTTCAGGTCAGAGCTATGCCTACCCCCAAGCCACAGAATCATGGAATCAGAGAATCTTTAAGGTAGGACAAGACCTTTAAGATCATGAAGTCCAACCGTCAGTCCCGCACCACCATGTCAACTAAACCATGTCCTGGAGTGCCACACTGACATGTTTTTGGGACACCTCCAGGGATGGTAACTCCACAACCCATCTGGGCAGCCTGTTCCAATGCCCGACCACTCTTTCAGTGAAGAATTTTTTCCTAATAGCCAATCTAAACCTCCCCTGATGCAACCTGAGACCATTTCCCTGTGGGGCATCAGAGTCTGTTACAGCTACGATGGATCCTGAGAAGTCCTTTTGCTACTGAGACAAGTCACGGTCTCGGGAAATGTTCATTAAAATGTTTTGGATGAAGGTTCTGTAGCAATGGATGACAAAGCTACAGTCATATTTAACCTCCTCTCATCCAATAATTAAATATCAGAGAGTAGGATTTTCACTTTATAGCCAGTAAATCTGATACAGTGTGTGGTCATTTTCCCCTTTCCCTCCCAAATCCCCTGTGCTGGTATCTTCACTTGGTATAAGAGTTTTCATATTTTTTTGAAAAGCTGTATCATGAAATAGCATTTATTGCCTATGAAGTTCAGGAGGGCGCTTTAAAGACCATCAGTATGTTGGCCCCAACATGAGATTCTTTCTTTGGAGTTTGGGATTCCAAAGAAAATATTGAAATGATACATAGACTTCTAGTTTTGGAACAGGAAGATTTGTTTGGGGTTAAAAAAAAATAAATAAAAAAGGTAAGAAAAGAAGTTGTTGGGTGTGACAAGGCCACTGTAAATTGATTTGGATATGTGATTTGATTTGGACACATATGCAGTGATCGTGTACCAAAGAGGTTTGGTGCAGATTTTATTTCTCACTACAAAATCAGGGAAGTCCATGGAACCACCTGGTTTTAGAGGTACACGTTGGCTGCGACCCTCAGCACTTAAGCACAATACATTATAATTGACAGAACCAATTAAAAGCTCTGCAACTATTTTAAAAGACACTTGCACAACACTAGCCAAGGAACACCTTAAGCTGAAGGAATCTGAAAGGAGCAGTTGTGCTGCAGTGACGCAGCCCTATCACTGATGAGAGGAGGTGGCATGACCGATGCACAGAGCATTTCTGACTCAACAGGTAAATTCATTTATACACCTTTCTACATATATCAGAGCTCTTAATCGTGTAGCTGAATTCTGGGGGTTTCAGCACGCGCCGCTAGTTTCTACTTACCACTGACTTCCGAATACTAACACGTGGTTTGGGAATAGGCTTGGAGGGTTTATTTTCAAAGCTTTCTGGGAGGGTTGAAGAATGGCCCCCTTTTCGTGCTTGTAGTGCAAGCTGATAGGCCACCTCAAACGCTTGTCCTAGTGTAAGGATGATTTCATAAGCTAAATTCTGTAACAAAACAGAAAAACAGTTATAATTGGAGGTTGAATTATCGTCAGATACATGAAGTGGGGTAGTACTGTCTAGAAGGTAATTTCTAATGTAAATAACCAAAAATCGCATTGGTCATAACTTCCAAAGTATCTGCAGTATTTGCACCTGTCATTTGATTTCACGTTGATGGAAAACAACCTAAATTACTGTAGTTGAAAATAATTACTTTGAAAAACCTTGAAAACATTATCTTGCCATGCATGAAAAACGGGAGCAGGTGAGCGTGTGTCATTGCTTTTTAGAGCCCGTATATTGATCCCTACACAGACCTTCCCAGCTCACCCCGTATCCGCTGCTCTCAAGATCCCCACCCCCTCCTTGCACTCTGGCACGTATTTGACATGTCACCTGGCTCTACTTCAGACCTCCTCTGCTGACCCATCCTCCCCCTAGAGCTGCTGGCACCTTCCCTGAGCATGCACCTCAGGATGCTCTGTGCTGTGCTCTCACCAAACAGCATGGAGAAGAGGATGCCGTGCTGGTGCGATGCTACCGAAAAGTACACAAAGCAAAGGCCGGAAGTGAGCCCTCTGCTTCACGGACGCAGCGTGCTGACGCATGTGTGGAAGTCAGGGCTCCGCTCTGGATGTGTGTTGCAAGTGCTGGGGTGACCTTCTCATGGTTTTGTTTTCTAGAGGTAGAGCGTGAACTGGCGTGCCAGAATCCTCTTCTAAGTGTGGGGCGCTCATGTGTGTGACAGAAGTTGGGCTCTTAAGACTAAGACCAATTTGGTGGTAGAACTAGAATACTCTAAGTTCTCATTGGCTAGGTGGAAGAAAACCTGTTGAAAGGTTTATAAAACATGAATGAGGAACCAGGGGATTGGTATAAATATATTTTTCAGTACAGTTTTTTATTGACTAAAAGGCAGCTGTGAGTTTCAAAGTTGATCTTAATTTCCAACTGCAAGTAAATTTCTATGATATTTTCTTTTTCAGGTTTGTGGGTTTGTTTTGTAGGCTCCTACTGGAACCTATTCCTAGGCTCCTAACTTTCCAATAACGTTCTGACCCCCTGCAGAGCAAATGCCAGCCTGTGGGCTTGCCTCCTCCTGTCCTACAATCTCCTTAGAATAATTCATAAATCTCTGATGCAATGCAGAAGTTACCCTCTCTGTACTGAACCTCCACAGGCCACAGTTGGAAGCATCCTTCATTGCTTTGAAATGAGGTGATCCCTTAAAATTCCCATGTGTTTCTGATCCAAGTTTAAATGAGCTATCTCTTTAGCTAGCCAAGTCTTAACTGTTGAGTTTTTTGAGTACGCTATCTGCCCTTCGATTGTTAAAACACAGTTAGAAAGACAAGCATTCATGCTGTACACTGTACATTCACCGTAGTCTCAAAGAAATTCCACCCCTTTGTTATCACGCATATACTGAGATTGTGTAGGCTAAATTCAGCATATTTATCCCATTATGAGAGCTGCCAGCTCTGGTCTCTGTTAGGGCAGACGGAAAACAATCGTACTCCTCCACTGGGATGTGCTCCCACTGGTTATGGCTGCAGTCATAACAGCAAGCTAGCCAAAGTTTTGTAGCTTCCCAAATAAAAATGTCTGCTGGATTTGATAGCAGGAGTCTCCAAATTGTCTCCCCTTTAACTTAAAGAAACCAGTCAGGACCAAGAAACACTGAGGATGCAGCTTGCCAGTGGCGAAATAAATGTAAGCCTAAAGACTAAGACTATAATAAAGTGCCCAGCCTTTTAGCAGAACACTGGCTGCAGAATTAAGACCAACAGAGTACAATTGTTAATAATGTACAGAATGCTACTATTTGAAATGAGAGAGAGAGCGCCTGTTAGCAGGACAAGAACACTATTCTAAGAGATCTTCATCGGCGGTAGCGACAGTAAGACAGCGTACTAGATGATCACAGGATTGTCTACAGCGGATATTATTAAGGCACAGGACAGGGTGCAGTAATGGCCTGGAGAAAAAGCAGAGTGTGATACTAGTGAGAGTGAGAAAAAGCGTCATCCAGGGTGGCATACAGGAAGGCCATTGACAGACAGGCCTGAAAATCCAGCTCTGAGGTGAGAGTGGAGACCAGCAGAGGGTTTGTCTTGAAGAGACACATGTCTAGTCTGGGTCCTGCATCTCATCAGAAGCCACTATGATTTGTTTTCTTTTGTAGTTTGTAAAATGAGAAAAAAATAGGTCTGCCTGAAAGCCATCAGAAACAATTATTTGAAAGACAGCAAATAAAACAGAATGTTCTGTCTTCTGATCAACAATTGAAATGTAAACTGAACCTTAACTTGTATGTACATTTCATGCATTGTGTACTGCAGTAGAGCCTTGGTGAAGAGAAGACTGCAACAGGAGGCAAGGAGGGCTTTAAATTGCACCTTGTAAAATATAAAAAAGGTATCTGTAAAATCTTATTTGGAAAAAAACCCCAACCCAGAACTAAGTTTGGTTCAAGGAATTTCCCAATTGTAGTATAGGGAGAAGAATACAAGGATTGGAGGTGGTATGGATTCTTCCAGGGGCTATAAGGGAGAGATAAGACCAGGTGTCCCTTACGGATGGAGGTTGAAAACCAAACCACAAAATCTGTCATGGAAACTCATCTGACAGAGCAAGGAGACTATTCAATTTTCACACGTGGCACGAAAGGAATGAAACAGGTCTGTCTCTCTGGAAGCTGCTTAGCACAGAAGTTGTAGACCCCCTGGTCACAGTAGAAGACATCAACCCTTACAGCACACAATCAAACTCATCAGAGAGGAGGCAAAACCTTTAGGACCATGCTGCTTCTGAGGCTGCTACAATCCTGTTCCTTGCTCAGTGAACATCAGCGAATAAGAGTGAGCAAGCTAACATCTTCAAGCAATAAGTTCTGGGAGATAAGAAATTGAGGTTAGTTGCCTTGTTTGCAATCTAATGTAACAATTCAATGCCTCAGTGCAACTCTGAATTGGATTCTTCAGCCACTTCAATTCAGCCAACCTATCACAATGGCTAATTATTCTGTTACTTTTTAACTGATTTTAATTTTACTGTGGAAGTTGCAGCAGGTACTGCTTCTTCCTTGTGCTTTCCTGCCTCTATAAATCTACGTTGAGCCTTCAGGAATATTTTAAGAAAGAGGAAGATTTCTGTCTTTTGAGCTATAAAAACTTAAAATGTCACTTGCAAAGTAACTTTGGAAAAGCACTTTTGATACAATGAAGATTAATGGGGTTTTGCTTTCAGGTGATGATTCCCCCCCTCTCCCCCCCCTTTCTTTAAGATCAATGTCAAATCTGGTCTTTTTTGAAGACTGAATTTACTGAAGAAGCTTCCTTTGGACTCTCCCACGTGATGTGTGTGAGCTACCCATCACATCATATGTGTAGGAAAGTCAGTTAGGACACCTCGCCCTACCTTAAAATCATAGCTGGCAAAACCATGCCAGAGTGAGTAGAGTATATGGAATCTCTACTTGAAAAATCTCAACCCAGTTCAAAATATCCATCACCTGAGATGAAATCAGTACTCAGTCACACTAGACTCTTCAAGGCGAAGCGTAGAGGACTTCTACTGTAAAAGCCTGACAAGAAGAGAAGGTTATGCACTACTAATGGGAGTTATGAGAGATGCAGCACTGACATATGCATATATTTACACTGCTAAGTGTACATAAGCTTTATCCCTCCAGACCACAAAAGTTTTACTTTTGGGGGGATCTGGAAAGGATGTGTGTTTGTCTGCGCTCTCCAACGCATCAGCCTTTGTGCATCCAAGGGCAAGGAGGCTCAGCTCGCCAAGGACGGTATGATGAGACCGACTTGGCTGGCATTTGCTTCTAACAGCTGCGGACTCCTGGGCTGCATGAGGCCTTCATGACTCCTGCAGCTCAAATTCTCATCCTGGATATAAAGCAGTTGTGGATGGCAAACTCTTCTGAATCCATCCCTCTCTTCTAATGTGGCACAGAAAAATATAGCGTATGCAACGGAAGGATGGAAACAAGCCTTCAAAGTGGGCCTCTCTGGCTGCTGCAAAAGCCATTGATGTAGATCAGAGAGGAAAGCTTTTCAGCTCATGAGCTGAAAGCGCCTTGCTACCTAAGTGTGCTCCGTCTCAAGAAGTGTGCAACTGAAGTGTTTTTACATATCCCACCTAGTATGTCTCTGGAATCTGCAAAGGAAAGTTTTCTGTTCTGGAAATGTGAGGGTGCCATGCTGATTGTACCTGGATGATCATATGAACAGAGAAAAAATTTATGAAGCCCCCTAATCCCCAGGAAGAAGGCAATAAACAGAACTTGGAGACCTGAATACATGCTTTTTCTTCTCTGCTAAGTATGTATACTAGCAGTTTCCAATTTTCACCCAGCTGTAGTCAGTGCAATGAAGGAAAAAAGAACAGAGAAAAGAAGGAAAATGTGTCATGTAGAGCACCAGTCTAATCCTGGGCATGAGCAAGAGCAGAAATCGTTCCAATTTATGCCAGTTGTCTTCTATTCATAGGTGCATTGGGCAGGGAGGGAATATCTGACAGAAATGACTTTAGATGCCTCCAATATATGAGCCGGAATTTAATATAGGAACTGTTAGGGTGGTTCACTTCTCCAGAGGGATCTTTCACTGGTAGTTTTAGGGCTGCTTTATAAGTGAATGAGAGGGAAGTGGATTTCAAATATTTTTCAATACATCCTCTCCTTCCCCCAAACCTTGTCCCCTTCCAATAGCCTTTAATCAAGTCTGATGGTTTTGCAATTTTGATTATAAAATTTTAACTCCGAGTAGAGAAGTCACATGTACAGTCACTCCTAATAGTAAGTATGAGTAATGCTGGCAGTTGACATGTCTCTACACTAAAATCTTTTCCCACCTGCAAAAAGAAATTGTTCTTGCCCATGTTTCCTGAGGAACTGAAGGACCTAAGAGAGTGATTTTTTTTTCCAAACCATTGCTTGTATTGTATTCCCATAACATATATGATTTAAGATGCATCTTTTTTACACTTTTATTATGGATTTCTACCATTTTAAGCCGTATTTTTCTTAACATGATTTGACTTCTACCTATTGACAAATGGGTAGGATTGTTTCTATTACCAAACTGTAAGTGCTAGACTTTAAATAGCAAAAGTGATTTATTGTATGCTTGTGTTCTGAATAGCTCTCTACTTTTATGGAGCTTGTAACTGCATCAGGAATGCTAGATCCTGAGAAATAAAACAATACCAAAAGAGGATATTTGAGTGGGTAACACCCTGTCGAGGATTATGTTGGAGGAGAAGACTAAGTTAAGACAGTTGGACATTAAAGTTTCTGTATTACTTAGAGTAGCCATTTAATGTGCTTGGGGTAGTAAATGCTCCTCCTAAGGTATGGGAAGTGAGCAAAATGTTGTAATTATTTCTAGATTGCTATTCTTGCCTTGCCAAGCGAGGAGAAAATGAACTTCATTTGCTGTACCTGGGTCTATGTTTGTGCTTGATTATTAAACTTATAAATGAAACTGAGGTACTTTGAAACCATTAAGATGTATTTAAATGGATCAGGAGAAATAACCACCTCCCTCATTAGTCTACTTTCAGTTAATTATCATTGAAATCTATATAATGTAACATCTTGTTGACTGTGGTTTATCTATTTTTAACACAAATTTTCGAAATTTCTTTCCTACTTTCTTTGGACACTAAAATGTCAGCAGGGAAGTTAAACTAAAGCACTGAACCCAAAAACTAAAACTCCTTCTTACTCCTGTACATCTTGTTATTTAAACTCTCCTACATACTATGGCTCTGCAATGTTGACCATTTCCCCAGTCACAACTAAAACCCCTCAGTTCAGACTACTCTATTTTTTTAAATTTCACTTACTTATATTAAAGTAAGGATGTTTCAAGAATTCATGCATGTTATACTGTATTAAACATATTTTTTCTTGAATTATTTTAAGTTTTAATAGCATCTGAAATCTTTCTTGTCCCTAACTGAAAGGGCAAGTACACCTGAAAGTGTTGGACAATAAGTTCTCTTAGTCCTAAAAGTTAGAGACACTACTATATACACTAAATTTAGTTAAAATAGCATAACTGCTTAATTGATGTGCGTTCATGATCTCTTGAAACACTATTAGTCCATGCATCACCACCTGAGAAGCATAAATATAGGAAGAAATAGCAGGAGCTGTAAGGAATTTTTTTTTGACTGAAGTAACATTTTTGAGACTTTTAGACAAGAAGACTGGAACAAAGAAGTAAGAACTAAAGCATTAATTTGTCATTTTCAAAACAAAGGCAATCTTTTAAAAAGTAAAGGTGCTGCTAAAATAAAACTTTCCCAAATGCGGTAGCTGCATCTGTTAAGCTAAAACTCCTACCGACATAACAGGGAGCAGAGCAGAGGGGCCATCTGATAATAATAGTACTAATACTAATAACAACAACTACCACCACCATCTGTTGACAGAGGGGTAACATTGTACACAGGAACACAGAAAGGACAATGCTCTGCATGGATCTCTGTTCTCACAGATGTTTATGATCTTTTGGGTTCAGTGTAGTAGCCAAATATTCCTACAACCTCTTGAGACAGGCAGTAGGCTACCTGTGTGGTCTCTTGTCAGATCTGTGTTTCAGTTCTCTGGTTAAATTGAATACAAAACTTTTCATGCAATCTCTGCACATTTGCAGAGGAAGCTTCTCTCTTCCAATTTATCACATATAATGTCAAAAAGTCTAAACGATATTTCGAGAGATATTTGGGTTTTCTGGACTGGTGCTGCTTAACCCTGAAACACTAAAAGCCATCAAGCAGCAGGGTGAGAAATCTGAAGAAATCACTTACAGTGATGACCTCTGATGCAAAAAGCAGCCCACATGTACTTCGTGAAGGTGGGACGTGTTGAGGCTGAAAGGACCCCCACAAGTGAGCATCCAACCCTCTCACCTGTTGTTGGCCAGCACGGGAAGGACCCATAAGGGTAAAAGCCATAAGTCGGGACTACGCAGGCGACACAGCATAGCAAACAATGCAGGACGCGCTGCTCCTGAGCCGACCCCTTAGCAGGATCGAGCGCTGCACATAATGCACACTGATGCAGTTCTGGTTTGCTCCTTTGGTGCGTGCTGAGGTTTCAGAGCAGGGTGGCTAAGCCTGCTTCCTACTAATGTCTCAGAAGGCTATCGCTTAGGTTAGGAGAATTGCATGCTAAGGCCTGTATGAAAAGCTGCTCGCTAAGTTTCTGGTTTACAGCTGAGATCACAGATGTGAGTTATTTCAGACAGGAAATGAGATTGTATCAAAGAAAATCTTTGTTCTTCTCCAGAAGCGTTCTTTTACTAGATTAGCTTCTTCATGTGGTAAATGAGTAATACCTTCCATTAATCACCATACACCCTGAAAATGTTTTAACAGAATTAAAGAACTGTCACTATTAGAAAGAACTGTTAAACAAAGT
The DNA here is from genome assembly GCA_013400835.1 of Zapornia atra. Classification (NCBI taxonomy): domain Eukaryota; kingdom Metazoa; phylum Chordata; class Aves; order Gruiformes; family Rallidae; genus Zapornia; species Zapornia atra. The sequence continues at coordinate 83,024 of VZTU01022994.1, forward strand.
ATCTTCTGTAAACTGACCACATCAAACGCAGTGAATACATGGCAGTAGTGGTGATTAGTCTTCAAGTCTTTAGTGATGTACGCAAATGTAGAAAGGTCTTCGGGGTCTTGTGCAGCACAGGAAATGTTACGGATTTCATGTTCAGCAATAATATTCTGTTTAAAGAAAACATTGTCAATTAATTTAGGAATTAAAGGTAAACAGAGCCATAAAAGATGTGGGTTTAGATTTGCATTTATGTTCATCTGCTGTGCTGAAGTATTTCAGAAGTTTCTCAATGAGAAGAGATTTAATACACCCCCACATGTGACCTTAGACAGGTCACTGGAATTTTGACCCTCTCCAATGATATCAGAAACTGCCACTGCTCTGGTAAGGAACAAAGACATCCTAGAGCCTTCCCTAGGAGTCCGCTTGGGTCTTGTATAGTTTATTCACCTTCCTATGAGATAGAGACATCTTTCCATGCATACAGATGTAAATACAGTTTCAAAGCACTCTACGAGCATCGTAAGATGCTGCTGGATTTCTGTATCATGATCACTATGTGACACTGTTTCAGCCTCCTGATAGACAGGATCTAATGAAACCCACCAGGCTCAACATCCATGGTTTTTTTGCACATGGTGTTACACAGATTTCAGGTATATTTTTTTCAAGAGAAAAAAATCCCTAAACTCCAAAGCACTTATAATTGAAACCCTGCACTCTTGAAAAGCTTCTGCTTAGTAAAAAAAATATAACAACAGGAGGATCTGGCAGTTTTTCTACACTTACTGACAACAGCATCCTGTAAGAGAGATGTAGAAAAAAATGAAACCATACATGCACCGAGCAACACTACTTGCAGCAGCCAATGTAAGCTACAGCACACTACTGAGATACAGGTGGGGCATGTCTGTCTGATGAAATTAAAAAAAAGAAAAAAAAAGCTGTCTTAAAGCTTTGGAGAAAATTATGAATATTCATTACATAAATTGCTGGTATGTAATTATTGTGTTCAGGCCAAAGGAACCATGAAGCCAGAGAAGAAGATACTGCGGAGTGGCTTATGATTAGGCCTTGCTTCAGCAACACACGTGTTTCAAATGATTTATTTACACAGAAGAATGATTCATTAAATACGAATTTACTTAGTGGTTAGTTTACACACTATTCTGAATCGTGGCCCCACTGGCTGTAGCTTCAGCTTTTCCACGAAACCCCCAAATGAACAGGCCTGCTGCAGCATGACATCTCTGTTGCACCACAGAGCATGTGACACCTGTAGCGTCCCAGCCTGTCGCAGAGCCACTGTTTGCTGATGACTCTGAGCATCTCTGGTTTTCCCTCACACTTGTCTTTTCCTTCCCACCTCCTCTCCTCCCCCTCTTTTTTCTTTTTTTTTTAAGAACAGGCAATATATGCAACTAAGTTGCTGAAGATGTTTTGCCATATCTTCTTTCATTCGCTAAGTGGCAACTTTCCCCCTTGCATGTAGGTGTCAAGTTTTCAAAAAGACGTATTAATGTATCTAATTGAAATCATGGCTTAGGAAAAATCTTAATAAAAAGCATTCTAAATTTCAAATTATGGAAAAACCAAGATAACGAAGAAATGAAATAAGCCTCTTAAACTGTTGCAACATACTTGATTATTTCTGTTTAATGCATTATTCATAAAAATGACAAAACCAGTACTTAAGTCTCACTATATGCCAATTTATAATGACACGTATAATCTCTGCTTAACAATCATTGGCTTTTTATGTTACTTTAAGCATTTTATTTTCTTTGTTCTCAAACTGATAACTTTTACCCTCAATAAAGATTTTGATGAGAATTACAATTATACCAAACCCAGGGATTTAGATATCCACAGATAAACCCATAATATACCGTCATCAATGTCGCATCGGCAACACCGCAGTTTAAAAAGCAGAAAGTATTAAAGCTTGGAAGGTCTTAAAATCATGTGAAATATTGATGCCAAATCATGAGCCACAAAGGAATCACCTGAGGTTATGTGGTGTATGTGGAAGGAGCCCGCCGTGCTGAAACCTTTCCTAGGTGACCAGGGGCTGGCCCAGGGCTTTGCATGTTAGTCAAAACTCAGAGAGGTTATTTTAATGTTTTAACTTTAAACTGGGTGAAACATATCTGTATCAAGTTTGTTTTGAGTGAAATGAGGTATACCTAAAGTAAAGCTTCTGCATGTAAGCTGGGAGTGAAATTTTGCTTCTCCCTAACTTCTATAGGATATCCTCTGTGTTCTCCTTTCAAAATAAAACATGTTTTCAGTGCATCTGTTTACTGTTTCCTCGGGCTGCTACTCCAGTAGACCCATCGCCTTATCCTGTTCAAAATTAGAAGGCTATGAACCAGCTCACTGTTCTGGGTATGCTCCTCAGGCATTGACTGACACTGTACCGTCGGCATTCTAAAAATTGTCACTCAGTTTGGCAAGAGCAACCTCCGGCACTTCTCAGAAAGTGGGGAAGCTGAAAGTCGGTTCTGGTTCTGCCAAGGAAATACCTTGGAGACCTGAGGTTTTTTGCTAAGCAGCCTTCCTTTTACTTGCCTACCTTGTGTCAATCCCCCCACGCCCGGCAGGAAACATCCGGGAGTTTGGATTAGCTGTGACCCATGGGAAAATTCTGCAAGTCTGCTTTTTCCTAAGCAGCAATTTCTTTCTGGCCTCACTTCCAAAGAAATGGTGTCATGTCAAAGTGGTGTCATGCCAAGCTTCAAGGCGCCACTGAAATAGCTGTCGTGGAACAGGGTCAAGGCCCCTTTGTCACCTGAAGCTTTGCCTGCTATGACTCGTAATACAAATCCTTAGCTTGGTGGCATAAAGGAAAAGGATGAAGAGTCATGAGAGCTGAGTTTTCAAGCACATAACTGCTAGCTATTTTTGTCACTTAAAAATATGCATTTATTGCTAAGTGGTGCCCAGCGCTGTCAACTAGAAGCTCATGTGGAAGCGGTACAAGTCTGAATAGGATCTCACCTTAGTGCTAATCTGTTTTGGGTCTTGAAGGAATTGGGTACAGCACACTGTGGACAAGGATGGTAACAACGCTCCTGGGAGAGTTGCAGGCTATTACCTGGGTTTTACAGAAGGGAAAGGCAGTGCAGATTTTGAACTGGAGAGAAAGCAATCTACCACTTGAGAAAAAACACAGGACGGTGGCATTATTTACCTCCATGAAATACATCTATTGCACTACTAGGCACAAGATTTCAGAGGGACCGGTCTAGAGCCGATGCAATCTGCCAAACTTCTTTCGAGTTTCCTTCTTACATAAGATTTTATGCACTGTGCAAAGAGATACTGGGAGCTCCTTTTGTTCTGATTTTTTTTCTTTTTTTTTTTTTTTAAACTCAAGGCATTGCAGTTACATCCTTTACACTACAGAAGAGATTTAAGAGCTGAATCCAGCCTTATCCAAGTTAGAGTTAATAGCATTACAATGTTCTGATTTATGCCCTGCCCATCAGAAAACATAATGGAAATTAGGGCTGTAGAAGCTCAATTTTCAATCAATGGAAGAAAAAGGAGCTGACAGGAATCCCTGGCCTCTCTAGTCCAGCAAATAAGCCAGACTTGACATTAACAGTGATTTCACTGCTGTTTTTCTTTCATGATGGCTTCTAACCCTGGATACAGGTTCCAACTTCTCACAGAAGTTCACGAATCTGCTTTTGTTCCTTCACTTAAAACCCAGTTCTAGTTAAACATCTTTAAAAACTGACTGATTTGGCAAGTCTGACAGACACCGCCTTAGATGTGTTGTGGGGTCTGATTGTTCAGCAGCACAAAGCAGTTCTAAACATCATTAACCTGGTCAGGTAGCTGGGTTGTCAGATTTAGTTTTTATATTGCTTGGTGAGCTTTAGTCATGTAACAGAAAAAAAAAATAATTCTATTCATATGCAAGCATCAGGATGGACTGCATTCCTTTGCCATTTTTGACATCCGAAGAAGAGAAATACATGTATTACTTTACTCCTGTTTACAGAGCTTGTACATTTTACTTTGGCTAAGCAATAAGCCATTGCTCTATCTGTCACTGAATTCTCTGATCTTTCAATTTCTGCTTTTTTTTTTTTTTAGATGTTGGATGTATTTAAAATGTAAGAAACAAAGCACAGGGGCATTGCCACACAGGAAGATGAAAAAAATATGGAATAACCACTGTTAAGAAGCTGCTGCAGTTCAGAGAGTCAAATGGCTAGTACCATGAAAACAACTCTTGGAGAGGCTCTGACATCTGAGAAGGACATTCAAGGCTCACGTTTCTTAGTCTTACAATGGCTGGCCTGTATAAAACCTTGCATCTTTATGAGACATCTTTTTTTTTTTTGGCCAAAATGATATCAATGAACAGATATATATTTATTTTCTGCATCTTTAAGGAAGTGTATAGGAAAGAATATAGTAAAGTATTCCACAGAGGCTCTCTGCCAAACATCTTTTGTGATAAGCTTGCCTTTTAATGGCAGAAGGTTGGACACAATGTTCTCAAATGAGCCATTAAAGCTGCTTCACTTGTCCTCCAGACTGAATTTCTGGAGAATGACAATAAGATTACATCCATTTTTGAGGAGAAAAGATGAGGGGAAAAAAAGAGGAAATCACAAAGCACATCTCTATCCCCTCTCTGGCCTGGTGCTTTTACAAAGCCAGCCTCACAGGTATCCCTATTTGTGAGAAATAGAAGGTAATATTGAACAACTACACATACCTTATTTGTTGCATCAATAAATTTGACTCCCTTGTAAGAGACAGACAAGACAATAGTTGGCACTTTCTTCATTTGTTCTGTAGACTTCTGGAATCAAAACAAAGATGTTAGAGCTGTGTTGCATTGCAAGAGCAAGTTAAACAACAGGTACTTTGTTTAATACATTACTTTTTCTTGAGCTGACCATGCTCTGGGCTTTCAAAATAGCTGCCTTGTAGTTACAAAACTAAAGAGAGATTTATGGGTTGTTGAGAGGTCAGTAAAAACTCTCCTTTCTCCTAGCACAGAGGGAAGAGAATGAACTAAGTTTGTCATGCAATCAGGGTTTCCGAAAACGTGCATGTTTAAGACGTCTACTTGATGTGCCCCATTCATTGCTGCCTCCCCTCCCCACTTCCTGCCATTCCAACTGTAAAACCCAACAGCAGTCCTGTTTCTTTGCTGCAATTAGTTGTTATTTAGAAATACTTCACTCTCTTGCCTTCTTGCAGCTGTATTTGTGACAAGAGCTATCCCTGCAGCCCTCCAGACCTGCCAGTCAATCTGTCAGTCCAACACTGTATCTTGTCACTTCTGACCGTCTGCACTTCCTCGAGTGCAGATGCTACTGGAGTTGCTTTACACATGAATTATCACAGAGCCTTATTCTGCATTCCCTCAGTGCCAGGTTCTGCTACCTACAGTTCATGTCTTCTTTTAGAGCTACTTTTTTTCTTTTATCTGTGTACCTTCAACGTGATGCACACAGCAATGGTATTTCCTGCCACAGCCTGGACAAATATTTGGGATAGATTTAAGTTCTCTGCAGAAGACCTGTTGATTAGTTTAGAGGTAAAATTTACCAAAAAAACCCCACCCCAAACCCAAAAAAAACCCAACAACCAAGAAATGGCGTAACAGTTTATAGCTGATTTGAATTCTTTTAAGGTGGAAATTATTGGCAGACAAGACTACTCTGTACAGATGTACGGCAGATGGATAGTGCAGATAAAGTTCAGAGAACACTCACTCATGGAGGTATCTACAAACAATCACAGAGGTGGAGCAAACATTTTCTTGAGAGGAAGGAGTAAGTTCAGTACAGTTACAGATAAAGAAATATCAGCACATGGAATGAGAGTGTAAACACAATGAAAGGTCTAGACTTGACACCTAGAAAGATCATTTGAGCAGCTGAGCAGACTTAGTGGTGGTTTTGTGTTCTCCAATGAAAATAAAATAGCACAGATCTAAGCTTGGAAACAGAATGTAGCTGAAAATCTGTCTGAAAAATAGGTGATGCTAAAGCTACAGAGCAAAACAAAAAGCTGAAAAGACAAAACCAGGGCAATCAAGTCCCCTTATCAGGTTTCCTTCCTTCCAGAATCAAATGAGACTCCATTTTTTGCCAGCATAAAATTCAAAGCTCCAGATCTAGCTACGTTCTACAATTAATGTCCTGTACTGTGAAGGCTGAAACCTTAAATTAAAGTCTCAAGGAGAGTCCCACCCACCTGCGTAATGGTGAGGACTGCTGCATCCCACCATCAAACGACAAGAGACTCAAGACAACAATCAAGTGTCAATTTATTCTGGAGAAAGCTTCTTTCCCCCAGAAGGTTAGGTGCTTTCAAAAAACGAAAGCTTAAATGGCAAAACATCCTGAAGAATCGAACCAAAATCTGAAGGGAGTTACCAGGCTGGTTTTTGTGTCTCTGAACTGAGAAACAGCATCCCTTCAAAAAGCAGAGCAAGCAGGTACCTGTGTGTACGCGCGCACGCAAGTCTCTATAATAGACCTCAAATGAGTCTTTTCATAAAATTCCATTTCAATGCACAGAAAGCATGACAGTGACTGTACGGAAGCAGCAGTACCTACATCCATCAGAATAACAGGCAATATACCCCGCATATGCTCATAGCCAGACAAAATATTCGCAAATATGACAACATCACTTTAATCATCTGGCAACCCAGCAATCATCCAACTTTTGTCCTTTCTTTCTATCCCGACAGCTACACGCAGGAGCTCTTTGTCTCCCATTTTGATTATTGTAATTATCTCCCTCCTCGCCTCCTTAGCAGCAAAATTCCTCTTCTCCTCCAACACGCTATACAAACACGGCTACCAAGTTTATTTTAGCTTTTTTTGGTCTAATTTGTGCTATCTTCCATTTGCCAGAAAGGTGAAGCTTCCTGTTGGTGAGGCCACGTTGTACGGACCACCTGAGAGCCCTCTTCCATCTAGCCTGTCATTTAATCATCTTCCTCATCTGCTCCACATTCACCTGGGTTTGACTCAAGCAGACCTGATCTTCAGCATTTAATCGAGGTCATGAACTTCCAGAAGACTGTATCTGAGTGAAACAGCTCATCAAGATACTATTAAATTATACCTGGCAAATTAGGAAATGAATCAGAGACTGATGGACATTTGTAATTTATAAAGCCATACTGTCTTAGCTGATAAGGAGCAGTGCACGTCCCTTATCGGCTTGCAAACCATACAAACCCCAGGATTTGTGCAAAGGTTATTCTGGAAGACCATCATCCAATGTAGAAACGTGATTTTGGGAGACAATTCTGCACTCATATCCCCAATGCAACAAGCAGCTGGGCAGGGGGATGACATCCTTGGATACTATGACAGGGCTGTAGCGAAAACCACACAGCTCTATTCCTTCCACTAGACTTGGGGTGATAGAGTAACTGCTGTTTCCAGACTTCCACAACTCTGAGTTGTCATGGTGCGATCATACTATTTGCTTGTTGTTCCTTTCTTTTTAATGGAGGAGGTGGCTGCCAGGAGGTGTAACATGAGTTTTCAGAGATGGAAAATTAGTATCATTTGCTCAGACATTGTAACTGCTTTGGCTCTCAATTCTAAGACGTTTGAGATGAAGTCCCACAGCTTTCATGGTCAGACATTTCACACCTTTGTGCAGGCCAAATAGGCATCTCTCCCTGTGCCTGTGACCAGAGTCTAAGAAGAAGGTGAGGCATGGGAGTCAGTATTCCCTTTCCTTGGCCTTTTCAGGTTCTAGCCACCATATCAACCCTGTGAGGACATGATGTGAGGACAAAATATTCTTGACCATCTGGTGCCTCTACAGGAAGCATATGGACCTCAGCCAAAGTTACAGGAGTCACAGCTGAAGGCTGGCACTGGATGTCATGTGCATGTTGACATATGGTCTGATGCTCCAAGGCGTGTTCATACCATGGTAGCAGGATTAGATTTTATCTCATGTAGAAGCAATCATAGTGACAGGACCCTATTTCTGGGCAAGTGTTCAGTAGCTTGGAACTGGTCACAGCTCCCATGAACTTCATCATTTTTGACTGCAACTTTGGCTCCTGTTTTAATACTCTTCTTCAGGAGAATCATCTGGATGAACAGCAAGCATATTCTAGGCTCGTTGCCACTGCCTGTCTCTGATCAGCTGGTCATCTACATAAGGACAGATGTGCTTGCCCTGTCTCCTCAGGTGCACTGCCCCCGCAGCGAGGAGTATTAATGCTGTTGAGACTGCGTGACAGAGCAACTGAGCTTTGGTCCCAGTTCTGAAATACTTCCTACAGGACAGGTAGATGACTATGTGGAAGCAGGCCATGTGCAACTCAAGAACCATAAAGCAGGCTTGACTGCAGTCACAGGAAGATGGAAAAAATCATCACCGTCCTAAACTGAATGTGACATTTCTTCCACTTCCCAAACCTCCCAAAAGACATACAGACTCTTTATCTGTGGAAGAAAGGATATCACAAAGAGCCTTGCCTGCGTTTTGATGGAGCTGCTGCAATGAAGCTGCTTTATCCCTTCAGCACTCAGAATGGAGGTTCATCCAGAAGAAGGAGGAGGAAGGCACCTCTTACAAAACTGCCTAGTTATCACAGCACATCCTTTTACAACAAAGGTCTGGATTTAAGACCTTTCAGAACTTGCGCCTGAACCCATTCATGACATTATGCAGGATGGTGCCAAAACGCTCTATGGATTTGGACAGGGCTGCTCCCAATTCCTCCTTTTAAAACCGGTCATAAAGGGGTGCAAGAGCAGTGGTGCCAGAGACTGAGTGTGAGACAGCAAGTGTGCTTCTGGTCGTGTTCACGAATTTTCTTTAGTTTCACTGAAAAAAGCACCATGCTCACAAGCAGACTCTGAACAGATTTCCATAGGTCAGTACTACAAATTGTCCAAAGTGTGTAAAGCACTTGAACCTGCATTTTGATTTTGAGTTACAAGCTGTGCAGAACTGCTAGGTACTTATTTAGAGTTTGAATTAAACTCCAAATAATTTTGGATCCACCCAGCCAGAAAAATCAAGATAATTAACAGTGGCTTAAGAGGCACGGGACTTCACTCTAGGAATAAAGCAATATAAACTAGTTGTTTGCTTTTACAAAAGCAATATATGCTAAACCAAAACATGTAACTTAAAGAGCCTTTAATCCTTTCGAGATAGGGTTGTACTGCAATATGTTTGCTTTTACAAAAGCAATATATGCTAAACCAAAACATGTAACTTAAAGAGCCTTTAATCCTTTCGAGATAGGGTTGTACTGCAATACCTTGTTCTGTGCAGAACCAAGAGCACTAAACTTACCACTTTCAAATCCTCCTGCAGTGTACAAAACATGTTATCTCTGCACGTGCACAGACACACACACACACACACACCCACCACCACACAAGCAGGTGGGTAAGAAATTCAGGAGCACGTGAAGAATAGCGTGTAAGATGCTCACCCATTAACTCAACATACTGTAGCATGCGGTGTAATGCAGCCCACTCTCATCATGCTTTCATCTCATCCTGCCAAGAGGAAACGGGATACAGAGGTATCCACGCTGCCCGCTGCCATGCACTTCTATATGCACTTGTAACTGGATTACTCAGCTTTCACAGAAAACCAAACTGCACTCATTTTTAGGTTTTACTGCGAATGTAATTATACTCAATCTTGCAAATACACGGTAAAAAGACATTATTCAACTATGCCAAGCCACTAACAATTCCATACATCAATTCCAAGTACAAGTTTATGAGCCCGTAAAATCTTCAGATTTCATCTTGGCTTTTTACTTTTGCAAATGAATCTGCTAATTCTGTCCTATACTGTTTTTTAATAGCTACCTGAGGACTGTAGCTGGCAATTTTGCTACTCAATTACGTATTGAAATCCACTTCACTAAGAGAATCTGAACATTTTCCTATACTGGTAGCAACTATCAATTCCAAATGGTATTAAACTGCACATTTCAAAATATGTATTGGTACCACCTACTATCATACCTGTAAGTTTGTTACTTATTTAAGGCTTATGAACCCTTGTTAAACAGTTCCTTTTGAGTGAATCACCCTGATGGTATCATGCATGAGTTGAAACTGAAATAAAAAGTCAAAATTCACATTTGCCCAGTTAGCTTTGAAGCCAGTTTTGAAACCACAATCTGCCTTGTAACAAATGTTTACTAAACTTCTCTCAGTCGAGAAGGCTTAAAAGTGCATCACTGACATAATTTAATACCACTTGGAATATGATAGCATCTGTAGTCCCGGTGGTACAGGACTGTTTACTTCTCCACAATTAGTGGATGCCTCCAAGCTACATCGTTAATATGAACATAGCACTGGGGATGCACCTGCAAGTCATCTGCTTGAGAATTGGAGGATTTTTGCTTTTGCAGTATCTGTACACACTCATCTGCTGCTGAAAGGGCAGAGCATCCCTCCCGCACCTTGGATTCCTTTCAGCCAGGGAGTTCAAGGTCACATCATCCTCTGAAGATGGTGGGACAGCATGATGTGGATATGCCTATGGTTTGAACATGTTTAAGACTTCCACAACTTTTTTTTTTTTTTTAATTTTGAGTAACATCCATGTGCTTGTTCCACTGCAGGCCCTCCCGAAACGGTGGACATGAGTAAGACAGAGCTATGAAGTCCAATGAGAAGAGAGACTGAGGAATCTAAATTCTCAAATACAGTAGTTGATCCTGACACAGCACTTCCCTGGCTAGTTTCACTAGGTGGCCTATGAAGGACACTTCTACTTTTGAGGGAGGAATGAAATGGAGATTAAAAAGCTGAAAGGGATTAGCAGAAACAAGGAGGCTGCCACCTATATCTAGGTCTTCCTTCTTTATGTAAGAAGAAATCAGGAAGGAGTGCTCCCAACCCTGCCTATTTTTAGTGAAAAAGTCAACTCTGCTTCATCTTCATCTACCTCTCCAAAGATAAGAGAAGCAGATTTTTTAACAACTCCAACTTTCTCAGTTTGGTCTTAAGTCAGCAAGATATTTAAACACCTGCTTTGTGAACAGATTTATGTCGCTAGTGTCCCAGAACTTTGACTTGAGATACAAGAACCTCTTTTTTAACAAGAAAACCTTTAAGAAAGATACATAACATTCTGGAAGGTGGTAGGATTCAAGAAGAGTATCTAAGTTCCCTACCGCTGCAGTAAATACCTGGTTGGTTCAGACCATGCAATTGGTGTATGCAACATTACAGATTTAATATTACAGCAAGGAAAGGGTCTACCTTGCTGCTGTGCTCATGCCAGTAGGTGTAAAACCATCCCCTCCTACCTGGTCAAGGAATGCAGGTATGTAAAAGCCAGATGGAGTCTACTGTAGGGAACAAGTCTCTTCCTGGCTCCAATTAAACTTTTCTCCTTTTCTTTATTTTGATGTAAACACATTTTATTCCCACTTTGTGTTCCTATGGTGATTTGAAGTGAAGGCAGTAATCTGATTGAAAACACAACTTGTAATATTTCCTATTCCACGCTGAGAAAGATGAAAGCTCTTAAGTTCTTGAAGGCACCTCTCAAATATAATTAATAAATCTGTTCTGGCCAGGACAGCAAGATTTAATCTCCAAGTAGCAAAGGTCAGTTTACAGCAGGTGGGGAATGTAGATAAGGAGACAGTGCTCTTGACTGCAGAGGGACTTTGTGAGAGAAAATATCTGGAAACAAATAGGAAAACCTAAAATATAAATCCATCCTTGGAGTGCAAATATGCGAATGGAAAAACAAAATATAATCCCTCTATTAGGCATGCTTCTTGCCAAATATCCATAATTTTGGATGGCTGCAAGAGTCTGAAATCTGGGTGGGAACAAAAAGCCTGTATAACCTTGACCCCCGTGCTGAGCTCAATCTACTGCATCTGCACGATTTTCCCCAAACAAATCCATCATCATCTGCCCTGCTGGAGCACGCTGCTGCACGATGCTGAGCAGCACAGTGGATAGCCAAGAAGAGTTATTAAGACAGAGGTCCTCAGGTTTATTTTTCTTTGCTTGTTTGTTTTTACATTACAGAAGATTTAGGATCACCCTTCGGTCTTAAGCTACGAGAGAAGGAGGCTGCTGTAAGCCCCTCTGCGGAGAGAGGAGAGGGATATCTGCAAGACTCTTCCCTTGAAAACCAAACCCATCAATTGCAATGACTGAAAAGCGCAGGAAGCATCTACAACTAACAGGGAGCGATCTGCAGTCAGCAGACATGTCATTTTTGTTGTTTCTCTCTATCTATGAATGATTAAGGAAGATCAAGATACTTCTTTTTCACTGACAGGCTTCTTTCGTCCCTGTGCATCTGCTGACTGGAATACAGCCAGTGAATATCAACACTTTTTTGAGACGCATTAGGTGAAAGACAGAGAAGCTAAAGCCTCAGTGACAGAAAAATTAGGTGCCTAATTTTCATACATTCTCCTTAAAAAACATTAAGTGTCTGACTTGAGAAAGGCTAAAAAATTGCGCAGACGGACCTCGACACGGTACAAGATTATATGTGATGCACTCTTCCCCCCCCAACACGTTTCAGATTACAGCAGGCTATAGATTTGAAAAATATAAATGGAAAAAAAATCCCAACTAAAACTGTTGCTATGTAAAAAATCTCCCTGACTCCAAAGACACTGGACAAGTGGACAGAATGAAATACCTGAGAAGCAGTCAAATAACGTACCTAGCTTTTCACTTCTTTTTTGTAAGTGGAATGTTCCTTTCAGTCCATTTAAAATAAAACATAACTATAGAAGAAGCCACATTTTCAGTGACGACCTAGTCGTACCTAAATACACCAATGAACGTAACAGCAAAACTTCAGAATGTCTTAGGACTACCTGGAATCCCAGTTCACAGAAACCAGCTTTCAGAACACAGCCAGAGGGAGAAAGTTTTGGGAAAAGATACATTTTTCTCACTGGGAAACTTACTCTAAAATAATAATCTGTTCCCATTAAGTCAATGTTTTAACTTCTGACTTGAATAGGCATATGATTAAAAGGGCTACATAGAAAGCATAGAAGAAATCCTGATTAAAACCTGTTTTATTCAAACATCTTTGCAAATAAAAACCCCTCAAACCAGAAAGTAAACATTCTCACAGCATAATGGTTTCAAAAGAGAATGTAAAAAGTAAATATACATATAAACCCCATCACTCTATTATGCAAGTGCCCTGTTTAGCACTACAGTGCTAAAGCAAGTCCACTATTGTTACAGAAAAATTGTATTTTAAATGAAACCTGTTTTCAAATACTTGGGGTTTTTTTCAGGTATATAATTTAAAATTGCTAAATGTATTACTTAAATGAAAAGCTTAAAATAGCTACAAACTATTTAGAGTGACTTTTTTGATGTTAAGCTTCCTAGTTCAGACAAATAACTTACTGAAGTTGTCATATGCTTCCACAGTGTCAAATTCCACCCTAAGATCTGCACAGGCATATGCCTGAAAAATTGAACTGCAAAGTCTGACAGTTTGAAAACTGGATCGGAAGATTGTATGTTTGCAGCCCCAATTAATTCCCCAGAACACGTGCATGTGACTGTAGATCCCTCTGTGTCAAGTTGTTGGGTTTTTTAAGAGGAGTTTAAGCCCAGGTAAGGAATGATTAGCGTGTAATTAGCTGAAAAGCCACAGATCTTCAGGCAATCTAGTAAGCATGAATTACTGTCAGCCCCCAGCTAAAGCAGCTCGTACAAAAGCCTGTGTGCTGCAGATATGTAACCAATAGGAAATGGTTGTCTGATTGCATGAATTTTACACGTCTTCTCGCTTTCTAATTGATCCGAACTCTGCATCGAGTGCTCAGAGGCATCTTCCATAAACGGCTCACGGTCTACAGAATTAAGGATTTCACTTGTTCATCTATGTGATTCTACAGCTTCGGTAGACCACCAACAATTACATTCTTCATTAATTAATCATGCCAGGCCGTGATATGTTTGTTGTCTCTATGAACAGGTGTGATCTTAGTACAACTACAACTGGGACTGAATCGCGTAGCAGGCCTGTGGCTCGTTATGACTTTCCAGCAGCGGTACGTTTGTTGGAGACACGCCGAGCCTCACTGTAATTGTCTACAAACAGCATCAGGCCAAAGAGCCACGGGAAACCATATTCATACCAGTCTGAAGGAAACCTAACTGCTTTTCCACCATCAGGTCAAACTGAATTGGTTCCCTTTTCATCCTTCAATCGCTAGGCACGTAACTCCCTCATAATAAATGGAAATACACATGTGAGTAAAGGCATCCTTAGGATTATGTGACTGCAGGATTAGACAGTATGCACAAAACAATGGCTTTGGTAGCATGTTAATATATTTACAAGTACTTATTTTCACATAGCAAATTCACTCTGGATTATCTTATATGAGCTATAAATCCTGTTTATAAAAGCAAAGTGATATGGGCACATTTAAAGTGTGTGGAAAGTACTTTGACTTGAAGATTCAAGAGAAAACATAATGCATATGTTTATTTTTTTCTTAGACACAACACACAAAATAAAATCTACCTTTATGTTTTGGTTTTCCTTGAAACTGAGATAAAAGGTAGAACAGACTGCCTACTGAGAGCCAATGTAAATTCAAGGGCAATGGAAAACAAATGCAGAACAGAACATTATAAAAGCAAATAGAGCACAATACAAGTAATCACTAGCTAATGTTAGTTAATATTATGACAACAGAGAAAGGAGTATGTTTAGTAACTTACCCTCATCTTTGCACATGCATCCTGTGTTGACTCTGTGCCTCTTAATTCTTTAACCAGCATAGAACCTAAATACTAGAACAAAAAAAGCATTAAACATCACATAACTAAAATTTCTGAACAAACACCTGGAGAGACGCCTAAAAACACACAGTGGTAGCAGGCAGCATCACAGTTTATGATTTCAGAGGTTTTTTTACTCCACAGTTCTCAGCTCATTCAAATCAGTGTGTTAATCAACTTATGAAATCGGATGCTCAGTAACAAGTATTCTGCATCAGACTGAGTTCTTTTGAAACAGTATCGGGAAGTCATCTAGCTTATCATCTCAGTCACTCAAAGAAGAAAATACTACAGATTCCATCCTAAAAAACCCCCTTCATTAAAACATGGAGAATCCGCTTTCTTTTGGCTGCCATCTGCCAAAGTCATATTGCTATGTGTGTGGCCACGTGGATGTAAAGGGCAGCAGAGATGTTAACCTCTGTGTACTCAATCTGTAACTAATTTATGTGCAAATAGAGCCCAGTGTCAGGAAACAGAGAAAATAAATCTGAACTTAAAACTAGTTTAAACCATTATTTCTTCCTAAGGAAAGACTGACCCTGAACTATTGCATCAAAGCCTTTACTGATCTGAAGGAGGGCTGGCTGAGAGGAAGCACCAGGGTGCTGGCTAGTGTGGGGTCTCGGCTCAGCTTGCTAAAAGCCACCATGCTCTCAGACAGCCTGCTCATCTCTGAGGGCACACAAGGTACCAAGTGCCTTACTGACATGTCCCCTTTCCTACCTGCCTCTTCCTCACCCCAGCCACTTGCTGGCATGTGCAGCTAGAGCCCTCCTGCACCCTGACAGCAGGCTCTGGATTTCTTCCTCTGGGGACTCAGTATCTGTCCCCAACACGTGTAAACGGCACTGCTTCTCCAGGGATGAAGCTGTCTGCATCATCCCTGCCATTCCTGCCTACCAGAGAGTGGTCTTGGTACTGCTAACAGCTGTGTGAGAGCTATGCTCTGCAATTCAGCTAGAGATGCTATAGGCATGTGCGCTTGTGGATGTGCACATGTTCGTATAGGTCTGTGTGCGTGGAATGTTTCTGTATTTCTATAGAGTCACATGCAAATCTGGTTTAACCAGGGGAAGAGTACAGGACGACGTCCATCATCTCTCCCCAGGCACAGAGATGTCTCTTTGCATTCACACTGAAGCACAATGTCGTGGCTTCTCTTAAGTCTTCAGTCCTACGTGAGCAAGGTGGGAGCTGAAGAGACATCATGCCTTTGGTGGGAATGGAGCAGGTGAGCTCCAGGAGGAGAGAAAGCACTGTGGGTAGGAGCCTCTTCCCAGAGGATGCTGCAGCCCACCATCACTGCCTGATTCCTCTCACTCTACCACACTTACTCCCCTTGGAAACAGCCTACACCAACCCAACTAGATGGTGAACCAGCTTCATCTTAAACAAGAACCTATCAAAAGTAACAGCTGCAGTTGAACGCAAGCTGGAACTGAACAGAAAGCATACTGGTTCAATTCTCTGGTCTCCTGACCTAAACTGATACATCTTCTTTAAAGCCTTCAGTTCACACTGTGTACTGCAGGAGTCTCTGACCTGCAGGAAAATGTATAAATATTTCAACGTAGAGAGTAGCCAACATGGTAATTAGTGAGAAACACTTTACAGGGCATTATAAATGGAAGGGTGAGCAACACAAATACAACCAGATAAGCACGAGCAGAAAGGAACGAGTGAAGGGCATTCCTGGAGGACTGCAGATGTGAAAGATTTATAAACCAAGCAGCTGCAAGTCCAGCTGCGGGCTTGATGGTGACATGAACAGGGCTTTGGGCATTAATTTGATGGGATGGCTTGATATCGCCCTTGCAGAAGAACAGCAAATTTAAAGCAAGCTCTGAAATGAGGAAATTAAACAAAGGCATATTGAGTTGAACAGTATCTTTCCCTGGATCCTGCTGTCTGACACCTCTGGCATCCTTAGCTTTCTTTGGGGAGGATGCAATTAATTTCGTGCATTTTTAAAATCTTATTATTGTTTTATAGACTACGGCACAAGAAGTCAGTATTTCCTCGAAAGCTATCAGTTGGTGAGGCATCAGGGAAAAGAAAACAGTGCTTTTGAGCTCGTGGCAGGATAAGACAAAGGAAAAGACAGGCAGCTCCCATCCCATCTGCACAACAGCAAAAGGCCTCAGCTGCCAGCATCCAGAAACGCTTCCAAGGGTAGACTGTTGAAAAGACAGACAAATCACAGAGGTACTATCCAATTTAGTTGCCAGGAACACCTGAAATTCTAGGGAGGGAATTTTGCTTTCCTTTGACTTGCTGTACTTTTGGAAATGTTCATTTTCAAACACAGAGAGTATGTGGGAGCAACGCAGAGGACATCCGACAGTTCGACTGAGTGATGTGGCACACAATGAAAGCTGCCCCCATTATAACTTCCAAGCCAGGGTTTTACTCCATCAAGTCATTATGGCTCAGAGAGCTCAGAGAGTGCAGTGACACATTGTCCTTAGGAAAGGAAGATGATTCTTTAATCAGATATACCTTGGATATCCATTTTGATTTGGCAATTACTCAGTCACCACTAACTTGGATATTCCTGGTCATCCCAACTTACTTTCTTTAATGATCCACATGCCTGCCAATCTACTACAAAGGCTACATATGCTTATGAATTTACTGCTGGATCAAGTAAAGAGATGAAGCACTTTTGAGATAAACTTGGTCACTTTACTGAAAAACTGTGACAAATATTTAAAGAACTAGAAACCACCAAGCTTCCTTTTCAATCTGAGGTGCTATAGAGGAGCAGAGCAAGACTGAGAGTGGATGAGCTGGACCTTGACTGCAACTTGCTGAGGATGGCAGAGGTTCTCGTTACTGTCCAGGGACAATCACTGCATTCGTGGCAATTTCCACGCCATGCACGTCTGATGGAAGATACAGATGTGCTCCAGCAAGACAGGCCTGTAACATCACTTCTGAACAGGTGGCATGAAGCATATCTTCAGATCCCCAGAAGGACCAGCCCTTCCACTCTGTTGATGGGGAACTCAAGGTTTCAGAAGTGTTTTTCATTTAAAAAGCAAAGTCTTCTAAAATGACTTCCTGTACTTCAGGAGACTTTCCATTCCCTCACCAGTGTTTATATGAGCCAGAGAATACTAATAGTCTTTAGCTATAGAGGGAAGCACCATTTCTCCAGGGAAGTGGGAATCAGTTACAGCTATCAGGAGGTGAA
Organism: Zapornia atra; assembly: GCA_013400835.1. Classification (NCBI taxonomy): domain Eukaryota; kingdom Metazoa; phylum Chordata; class Aves; order Gruiformes; family Rallidae; genus Zapornia; species Zapornia atra. Next base: position 101,012 of record VZTU01022994.1, read on the forward strand.
AATAAATACTCCCTGCCCTGAAGGAACTGACTGCTACTGGTACTTCAAGTAGTCATCGGTTTGGGAGAGGTTTGAATGTGCCCTTCTCCCATGTACGGAAACCACTGCTTCAGGACCATGACCTCTATCTTCCCTACCTTCCCTACCAGGTGTATAAAGTTCAAGCAGGGCAATACTTACTTTAACTACTGTGCACAGAACATTAAGACAGGCATGAGGATCCCATATTACATTGTATTATTTTCCATAAGCACTAGACAGAGATTTGTGACGGAAGAGAATTAGGGGTGTTGGCTCTAGCACTTCTACAACAGCCACTTATTCATAATGCCATTCTTCTAACACTATTGCTACATTGATGGCAATATATCACAAAATTCATAGTAAAAAATACTGTGCATCCTTGTTCCTCATTCATTACAATTACACTGTTTCAGAGGAAGTGGACCGTCTCATTCAATGTGACTTAAAAATATTGTAACTGAAAAAACCCCAAAAGTTTCTCAAAACCAAAGACAAATCCGCCTGCCCCAAAATCAAACCACTAAATTTATCAACACTTACAAATGCTTTATAATCACATGACTGGAAGATGAGTTTCTCTGGATGATGTTGCCAATATTGTACAGGCGTTGATGCTGTGGCTTCATTTGGAGGTCTCAGGGTAATTGAAGGCTCTCCCCAGTCTCCTGTCTGAAAATCACAGTCGTTCAAGATATAAGATAATTTGCAGGCAAATTCACTATAAAGTAGCCCTCCATTGTTGTGCTCAATTAACAATAATTTATTTTCAACACATAAAGCCATGTTACTAAAATAAGGGAACAGAACTCCTACAACATTTTTCATGATTTAATTTATAATCCGAAGTCATCTACTGTAGTGTTTAATGAGGCTTTAATTAAATCTATTTGCTTTGAGAATAAAATCATTAGGCACCGGAAATGTTCCTTAAAAATAACTGTTTACAATACATACACAGGGATGAGAGCACTGAAAAAAAAAATCAGGGGATGCACAAAAATGCCATTCAGAAATTCCACTATGTGTTTTACAAGCTTTTCTACACAGTTAATTAGTCTTCCATTATCTAGCACATATAACCAATAACTAACTTTCCTAAATGGCTAAATAACTGAGACTTTGCTTTGATCTGAAGACTTACATGTTCTTCAAATACATATGGCATTCTTTAATCTCTTTACGGATATTTACTTTGATCACTTTCTCTTGATGTCTCATTGTAGAGTTACTAACATTGCCCTTCCACGTTCATCATTCTCACTGATACAGGTGATTGCCTTCCTGAGCTGTCATCTCCCTTCTTTCCTCAAAGCCCTCAGAGAATACAGGTAGGACTGCAGTTTGCTGAAAAATCCTTTCACAGGGGACTCTTCTCCATTCCAAAAAGAGCCAGTGCAGGCTTTGGTACAAGAATGCCCCCCACCATGGTAGTGCTGGTCTGGGTCTCATCTGCCATTGAGTATTTTTGGACATGACTCTGTCAGACCTGGAATGACCTCTGGGCCCTTTGGGGCTCCTTCTACCTTGCAGCCTCATGCAAAAAAAAAAAAAATCTTATTTTGACTTTATTTATTTTTAACTGTGATCTCTCTTACTTTTGGTTCACATTTGCCCACACTGCCCGTATCCTTGACACCAGGGATGCCACCAAACCAGCATCAGGTCACTTTGCCTGAAAATGACCCATGGATGGTGTCCTTCCTCTCTTTCCTCTGTCACCAGTTCCACTTCACCCCCTATCCTGTCTTGTCTGGTCTGTCTCTGAATTCCCCTCTGTTTCCCACTCTATTTTTTGGGGTTCAGATTTCTCCTTCCTTATTTTCTTTCCTCCTTCTCTCTTCTCTCTTCCTGCTGCTTCTCTCTCAAACTATTTTACCCTCTTCTATATAATTATTTCAATTTGGATTATGCTCCTTCTTTCTTTACCTGCACTTATCTCTGTGTGTTTTCTATGCATGTCATATTGTTAAAATATGTGTTGAAGCTGGCAAGGAATTGCCATCAGTATTTCACACAGAATATGGCTAGAAGTTAAGAGACTTTTAAAGCAAAAAGAAGTTAAACATCAAAAACACATGAAAAAATTATCGAAGACATTCAAAAGTCTGGCAAACTATCACATCCTACTAATTAAATCAGAACAGAGTAAACAAAACAAGTACATCATTTTCATGTGTCACAAAATAATGAAATGACACACATTTGCACAAGTCTGCAATGAAAAGCAAGAGAGAAATCTGGAAACATCAACATTACCCTGCTGATATGGTAGCTTCAAGCAAGTGAACATCTTAAAACAAGTCAAACCTAGTTAATGTTGGCACTATTAGAGCATGTACAAATTATACAGTATTGTAATTTCTGGTTTGCCTGGTTAATTTGCCTACACGCTATAGATATGATTTCAAATTTTGAAAGGAAAGAAGCAGCAATTGCTCCAATTTTTGGCATGCTGGATCCACAAAAATGAATCCTTCTGACCACTAATGTATAAAACCCTTCATATTTATTCCAAAGGAGGAATCTGATTTCTTTAAGAAGCAATTCTCCCTATAAAATAAGGTTTCAATCACATTAGAAGGGGTAAGGATCTGCAGCCTTATTAGTGGAGTCTGTGCATGACTACAAGAGAAGATGGATTGCACCCACCACACATTCTCTTTCTTATAAACTGTTTAAGGCCATAGTTAACAGACCACTTGAAATAGGGGGGTTTTTTTTGCCTAATAAAGACACACTCCTGCATGGTCCATGTAAGGAAGCAGATCTCAGGAGGTACATCCTATCTGTTTAGCAGAAGATTATTACGATGGAAAAGGAGTACATCAAGGATAGAGAAGCTATAAAAGTACGTCTTTTGACCACTGGTCTTTCCACTGAGGAAGCACAGGGAAAGCTGAGAGAGAGGAGCAGAATTTCTATGTAATAAGTGACTCTGGGTTGTGCTCCAAACTGTTCTGTTGCTGTGGTCTGCAGGTGGCTTTTTCTCACATGTAGAAAATGGACAGTACTAGCAAATTAAACAGGGTATATGAGCAGTAAAATGAGTACATCATTTTACAGTTAGACTCCCTTTTGCATGGAAGGTATTAAAAGCATAGAGACCTGCATTGTTTCTGTCTGTAAATGAAGGGCGGCAACATGAGGAACAGTGATAACCTCTCATATTTGTTCAATTTTATAGAAGAGCTAGGAAGCAATAATCACGAGGAAATGAGAAATAATCTTCAACCAGGCTAATAAAAGTAGTGTACCAGACACTTAGGGGCTCTGTGAAGACCACTGATTCATATCCATTAATTGGTCCATAAATATACACAATCATCCAAGTACCTACTCCTTTTAAATTAGACAAAGCAGAATTGGTATGATTGCTGTACATGTCTCTAGGATGGTCCAGACACGCAATACAGCTGAGGTTAGGGGCAGGCAGAGGTACAGGGGTTCTGCTGCTCCTCACAGGCCCACTGCACCCGAAGACCCTCCATGTACTTCGGTGCATCTTGTAGAGGGAGCAGCTACTCAGAAAAGGCACATAACATTAAATGTCGCAGATACACATTATTACGATGGATGGAGAAGACACGTTATACACAATCATAAAAGTTTTCTTTTGTAACTGTTACTGTAAGTTTTTTAATATTCAGCAGAAGTGGCTTCTGGTCTCATTTCCTTTTATTTCTCACCAAGCTCCTTAAATTTTTAAACCATGCTACTCCTAGTATCCGTTACCTATTTAAACTGAGTTATAACAGGGTAGTCTCCAAAGACCAGATACATGAAGGCGTTTAGAAGTATAATTCCTATCACATAGTCCCCATGCAATTTCCCTCTTCTTTTTTTTTTTTCTTCCTAAAGGGAAGAAAGGCTTTTAATCAAGATTTTCACAGCTAAATACTTTCATAGATCTGGGCCTTCAAAACCTCTACAGGAAGAAAGGGAGCTCCTCAGCTGACTGACCCCAGTCAGAGACTGGAATCCTGAGGTTTAGGGAGCGATGATTGCAATTAACTTCAGTTAAAATACAAACTAGGAACATCTTTGACCTAGAGAAGACTTGAAAAGACAAGTCTTAAGTCTGGGGTAGAAAATATGAATTACTAGTGGTTCTAAATCTGAGGAATTGGTGTGGAACAACTCACAGGTGATGTATCGAGATTTGGGACTTTCATAAGCACCTAAAACTTGCAAGCAGTATAGAAACATTCGTAAATTGCCAGGCAGGACCAATTATGATGTTTGATTTAATTTTTAAAATAGATATGATAGGATAAGGATTTTCTGGTTTGAATATTTAATTTGCAATTATAAGAAATAATCAAACATTTAAGCTTATGTATATTTTATGACACAATATACGTATGGAGATTTTTATCTCTCTGATGAAGTAGAAAGGCAAGAGATAATTTATTCTTCATCTAACTTTACAGCTCATCAGACAGCTGTGCAATTTATCACGTGTTTTTTGCTGTACTGCCTGTGTTTCGGTATTCTAACCTCCCCATGCCTTTAACCAGTGCCTTTCCTCTCTCTGGCCTCAGTCACCTTGAGAAAGATTCTTCTTTTTTTCCTTCACATTTTGCAGATAAAGAATTTACAACCACAAACTGGGCTCAAATCAGGTGCCAGAGTGGTAAAGATTCAATCCTTTTACAGTGACAACTTTTAACCGTAAAGGTCATAGCCTTAAAAACTAATATCACATGCTCTTGCAGAGCTTCACAGCCCTGAAAATGGGTAGATGTGCACTTCATAGTGCTCCTAAAAGGGCCAGATGCTTGATGTCAAATGGGCTACTGCTATCAGGTAATATTTCTGCAATTGTTGCACATTTCTCTAGCTCATCCCATTCTCTGAGAAACGTATTTGACTCACATTAAAGGCACCCGGATGCAGAGGCAGTCACGGGTAAAAAAAGTAATCTCAATATGACTTCCATAAAATCTAACACCAGCCTCATCTTTTTTAGAAAAATGTCAAAAAAAAATAGGAAAAGAAAAAAAGAGAAAAAAAAAAAGGCCTGGTTTTGAGAAGCTTGAACGTATTCATTTTTAACAAGGACCCCATCTTATAACTTTTCAACTGTTAAAGCCTCATGCCTGGTTATGGTAACATGCATTAGTCACCATGACAACAATAAATTGGAGCACACATAGATACAATGCTTCTGGCTGAAAAATTAATAATTTTCTCCTTTTAAGAATTTTAAATGTTCTGTGGACCAGCCAAATCCTCATTACTTGCTTATGTTTTAATTCCTGGACTGAGAGGAATTCTTTTTAGCTCATTATCTTTGTCCTTTGAAATAATGGAGACAGGTACTTGTATTTTAAAAGCTTCTAAATCTCACTGGCCAAAACGGCCCTTCTCTGGCAGAAAGGCTCCAAGGAGGTGGTTATCTGAGAGAAATTAGGAGATCTACAGCTCCTCTGAAATGCTGTGCTGAACGACTGGCTGTCGTCCTCACCAGGCTGCAATACGGATCGCTGGGTCTGCTCTCACGTGCGTAGCACATGTGACGCCGTCACAGAAATGACGAAAATTCAGAGCACCCTCAACATTACCTCTAATTCCCCAAAAAGCACCTCTGCAAGCACGGCGTGTCCCTCAGCTAAGCGAAGCCTATAGATCAACACAGAAAGGGCAGCACATGACACGGTGTGGGGGGTTGAAACTGTGCAAACCGAGCTGTTTACACGGTTTCTCGCTTTGGAAAAGCGAGCCAACAAGAACACTGGGAACAGAAGTCAAAGCTCCCCCCCCCCCGCTCCACCTCCCCGAGCAAGACTGCTGCTGGCATTCCCCCCTGCGTCCTGTATGTACACCATACAGCCGACAGACGCGAACCACACGGCACGATACACGGATGCGCGCACACATAATCCCAAAAGAGGGCGGACAGGTTACGAACTTTTCCGGTCATTTCAGGGACGTGACACCCGTAGATAACAGCACGGCAACAGACTGTACATCCATAGAGTGACAACATAGCCATTTATCGCTGTTTTTCTTACATTATGAACCTGATGAATCGATGAGAAAGGATATCCTGCATTCTGGTTGGTCCAGATCTCACAGACAGAGGACTGCTAATATAAACAGAAAACTACATCTCATCTTGTAAATATTAATGCACCGCAACTGCCAAAAGGCAAGAATAATTAAGAAAAGGCTTGCAATAACATTAAAGAAGGAAGTAAAACAGCTGTTAAAAGTAATTTTTTATTTATTTGCTGACAAAATATTTTTGGACTGACTGGAAGGAAACATAGCGTATTGAGAGACTTTAGAAGAGGTTTCAAACTGTGAGTACAAGAAAACAATTTAGTCAGAAGTGCTGGTGATGTAAAGAGATAAAGTTATGCAGGCATAAACAGAAAATGCAGGGAGCAGAAGAAATAGTGGTTACTCTCAGTTTTTTGGCAGGGAAGAAGTTTGAAGACAGCATCCCAATTAAGTTCTGAGATTTGAATCTCTCTCTGCTGGAGACTTTCACAGGGAGAGAGGAAGGGAAAAATCTGGCAATACAGTCAACGGGAAAAATATGTTTTCTTTGCAGCAATTACCAGAGAAGAATACATTGCAATTAAGTGAAGCAGTTGCCCACCATCTCCTTCCAACAGCAGTTCCTTTGTATACAAAAATACAGATAATATTACCTTTCGTATTGACCGTGACTCCGCTGTATAAGTGAAAGGTTTCAGTCTACCTTCTATGTTATTTTACAGGTAGTCTGTAGTAGCAAAGCAAGGTAAGCATACCGTAGCATTCTTAGCAAAAGCAACAGAACTAGGCAGGCACAGCATTCACCAGCATCTTTTACATATTTCCTTGTTTGGACACTCATCAAGAAAGCATCTGTGACACCTCAGCAAAAGCTAAGATAACATTTTACAGTAGCCAAGCAACTAAAACAAAGCATCAGATGTAGGATCTGCCCACGGTATCTTCAGCAGGCAGCAACAAAAGGCAATAAACAAGCATGAAAAATGCAATTGCAGCATCCAGAATAGATAGCAATTAATATATCAGTAATTTAACAACAGCAAGTATGTGCATTGCTGGTTCTTGTCAGCAGCAGCAGCAAGAATTCAGCACTGATGCTCGAAACGACCCAAAGAAGTGCAACTCTTCTTAGAAATATGCCTCTTGCTCTTACCTTTTGTAGCCTGAAACCTGGCTGCCTGGCTGGAGGCAGGCTAGGTTATCACTGCTGGTTACTGTCAGGGCAGGCTGGCATCCTCTGCACTGTCTGCCAAGCACTGCCAGACAGGCTGGTGGCTGCCTAATGCTCTTAATTGTCCCTTATTTCCTTCGTGATTTGAAATGCATGCACACACATCCCTTCCCTCAGCTGTGGTAATTCTTTAACTTTCATGTAGCTGGTTAATTTCTTCTCCCCCGTGATGTTTTCGAAGTTATTTTCTTCTCCTTCATGATGGCCAAACAGTTTGATAGAATTTAGCTAATAAAAACACAGAGTTTGGTTCATAGTCCTCTACATCCATCCTCTGCCACTTGCTACAGAGCAGTGCCCCTCCATGTGACGAACATGTACTCTCAGTGCAAAGCCACCAGCAAATACTGCTCCAGCTACTTCTGCCGTGCCATTGTTAGGACATTGCACTAATTGGTACTAATGACTTATTTTCTGTATGTCAAACAAACTGACTTCTGGATGCTCTGGCCATGACCATCACTGTGATGCCTACATTTGTCTGCCTCTAGGAGAAATCCTGAGTGGAAATCCATGGCAGGAGGTTGTGCCTCTGCTTTTCCAGAGTAAAGAGAAGGCATTTCCATGGCAGATGCAGTGTCCCCGAGCATCTGGTAATCAAGAAAACATACTGTAGTGCTATTTGGATACACTTGCTGAGGTCCTGAAAGGAGTAAGGTAAGGTGGCATGGTACTGTGTGCTAGCAGATGTTCTATTTCTCCCTGGCGCTAGTGGTGCTGGCATGGGGCTGCTGAGATGCCGTCATGTTGTACAGCTTGTTCTCACTGTATTGGGATTCTGGAGACAAAGGTGTACCCATAAGTCTTGCCCTTCCCAAGGACTTGCCTTTAGAGAGTGGTGTGGTGCCTTGGTGGGACTCTCTGGGCAGCATGACCTCAGCCTCAGAGCAGCACAGCTGCTGCACTGACACAGGGATGCTGTGATAGCAGCCCTACCGTACTGCAACGTGTCAATACGTAACTGCACGAGACACATCTGTCGGCTCCTTTGGAGGCAGCTCAGGAACAGGTACCGCGACACAGTAAGCGTGTATGTATGCAAGCTTGAAGGGCAGGTAATCACTCCATCAATCCTTTCTTACACAAGCTAATGGTACCCACCCTGCCCTTCCCTTCCTGCCCAGCTCATCTGCTCCCAAACACAAACTCACGGGTTAGCACGCACTCCCCAGGAGCTAGGAGCACTCAGTGTGGTACCCTGCTCAGACTGGGGGTAAACACACTTAGGTATTTCACCTTTCACAGATTAAAGCGGCAGAAGGTAGGCAGCCACTTTCATAAATGAAGGGAAGCCCTTCTTATTATTTTTAATGGTCTGGAGAAAGAAGAGTATGTAAAAGCAGATGTTTGGAACAGAGAGGCAAATTCCCAGGCCAGGTCTCTGCTCCAAGGACTGTTAAGTGAACTGCCCTCAGGACAAAGACCTACCTCCGGAATTAAAGGTTTGGAAGATCCAGGATTAAGCTAAATCATCTTTACATACAGGTGACTTGATTTATTGAATCAATACTAAATCAAGTGGACCAGCAGAGAATGAGAACTTCCCATGACTCTATGAATGCCCAGTCAGAAGGGCAGCGATGCAAAACTCATTACTCAGTTCCGCACTCATTAATGTTTGAATGACTAAGATACTGAAATGCAGTACAGAAGGGAGATTAATTTTACAGAAGGTAATGAATTCAAATTCAAAAACCAACCTTTTCCTTGCACCGCTGTAAAAATATTTAGCATTTACTATATACATATTTTATGTCTTCAAAGTGCTGAAATTTTTAATGAATTATGAAATCCCCAGGAGAAGTACTTAGAGTTGCATACCCCTGTGCTGAAGAGGAAGGAACCAAGGAAAGGAAAAAGGTTAAGTGAGTATCTGAGGCCAGAAAATAAGCAGTAGGCAGGAGATTTGGGATTAGGCTTCAAACACTCATAATTTTCAGCTCCCAAAACATATGCCCTCAAAAAAAGAAGGAAAAGAATTCAATCTGTGCATGCACTTCCACCGTAATAACCACAAATACACTTGGGCACTTAATACCACTGATGCAGAGGTTCTGTGAAAAAGGGAGTTTAACAAAGAATATTTTCCTAAGCACTAAAGAAAAAGGTAAGGAAGAGTAAAAAAAAGATAGCAACAGCTATTGCCTAATTAGTATCAAACATACACTTATTTTCTTCTTCCCAAAGGATAAATGCATAAGAGTCACACTGTGAGAAGAATCTGCTAATTCGATATCACATTTTTGTGATAGCTATAGTTGTCCCATGCATAAAAGATCTCCCCATCTAGTCACCATGGGTCACAACTTCAATGGGCAGCAGGGGCAAAGGAAGGGGGAAAAGGATGGGCCTGCTCTTCAAGGCTCTTGCCATCCGCCACCCATAATACAAGTGGCTGGTTAACGGTGTGGGAGGGAGGGAGAGAGGTGAGGCTCCACGTTACCTGCTCTCCACTCACCCACCTCCCTTCAAAGCAATCCCAGTTCTGACATGGTGTCCTGACCGCTTTCTGACTGTCTTTTTCTGAAAGAATTAAGGACATTTTCACTTCTCCTATTTATTTAACTCAACCTGCTTGATTACAAGACAACATATGCACAGATGAAACAGTATTTCTTATTCTCCTTGCTAACTTCCTCTGCGACCGAAGACAATAGGGCATAATGACTTCAGACACCTTTTGCAAAGTCAGTAGCCAACCGTGTTAAAAAGTGCACATTTCCACCTGCTTCAAGACTTTCTGATTACTGAGGTGTTTACTGGAAAAGCTGTAAGACAGTACATATACAGGTCTTTGAAGTCGTGGACTGTGTTGGAGGCAACTTAGTGTTTCATAAGGTAAAGAAAATTATCTAAGAACTTACTTTAGGCTTGTCCCTATAGATAGGGAAGACTCAGTTGAAAATCTCAAGACAGAAAATAACTGTACTGAAACTGATTGCAAACCAGAAAGATTGATCACGGAAATGATACACTTTCTAAGGAGAGCAAAGAAAGAAAGCAGGAGAAAAGAATACCTGGACAGCAAATACAGAAGGAGCAGGAGCTGGGTGGAAGGCAGTCCGAAGGTATTCAGTACAGCTCAACGAACTTAATTCACTGGCACTTTAGATGTCAAAGATTTACCTAAACTAGGAACAGTTACCCTCAGAAAGTCTGTTGAAATTACCACAGAAGGGCTAAAAGAATATTTAGGATGGGAGAGAAGGAAGATTCAGAAAGTTATAGCCAGCCTAACTGCATGGGCCGGCAAGTTACTCGAAATGTTTACAATCAGTCACCATCCCTTGGTCCTCAGGTCCCATGACACCTTCTGACATTGCTCCTGGCCACCTGAAATAAACCCTTAGGGACAGGTGCGCACATGTGTGTATGTCTATGTATATATCATTGAGGGTAACAAAGAAAACACATTATATTACCTGCTATGTGTTTACCTGACACAGCTTCTACAGGTCAAGAAAGGCTCACTATGTTTATAATGAGGTTGTTCAGTACGAATCACCTTCCCTCCTTTGTTGGAAAACTGGCTGACTAAATCATCAGCAGTGAAGAGATGCACAGCAGGAGTTGGACACTGATTGTGTGACTCCTGATGTGGCAACTAGCCTGAGTCAAAAATGCAGTGGTTGCACAGGAAGTTGAAATGCTTATTTAGAAAATAATGAGTGGTATTTAAGCACAACTGGACTGAAACATGCTGAGGCAATCTGCAATGACCTGCTCCATGCAGTAGCTTGGAGGAGAGTTCAGGTTCTCTGGGGAGGATCCAGGAGTCAAGGACTCTCCAGAATGGGGTAAGAACTGAGAATGGATTTGATGAACTACAGAAATCGGTCAGATGAAATTCAGTAAGCAAAAGAGTATTCCTTGGGAATGACAAGGTTAAATATGTAAATAAATTAGGAGAGCAATTTAACAGGGTGGTGGGGTGAAGATGAAAAAAGATCTGGAAGTTTCAGTATACTTCAAATTAAATACAGCAGACTTGAAGAAGAATAAGCAAACAAATCACAGGGTAATTCAGGCTGCAAGGGCGCTCAAGAAATTTCCATTTCAAGCCCACCTCAAAGCAGGAGCAGCTGTGAGATGAGACTAGGTTGCTCACGGCTTCATCCAGTCCAGTCTTGAAAACCTCCAAGGACAGAGACTGGACAGCCCCTCTGAGCAACCTGTCCCCCTGCTTGCCTGTCCTCATGAGGAGGAAGACTCTCTTGTCGTCCAGTCAGCAGCCCTCCTCTTTCAGTTTCTGTACCTAAAGTCACCTTTTATCCAGCCAGCTCTGGTCCCTCAGTGCCTCCTCTCAGAGGGCAAGTGCTCCAGTCCCCAAACATCTTGGTGGCTCTCTGTTGAACTGCTTTTTCCTAAATAAAAAAGGAGGTATTTAATAAAAGCAGCATATTGTAACACATGGGAAAGAACTTCTGTGCCATATGCAGTCACCAGCAAGGTTTCATATGGGGAAGCATCCGGTTTTAGCCACTGCACTTCAAGGAGGATGGAGGCACACTGAGGAAATCCAGGAGAGAGTAACAACAAACAGAAGTCTATAAAATACCAGGGCATAACCCTGGTTAGGTAAACATGGGTGCCCAGTGGCCTGTTCATCCCTGAGCTCATCCGAGAAGTCTGTTGGTGGCTCTGGATCACCTGCTGCATCTCTGCATCTCCCCAGCAAGGTTCATCCTCTTTCATACTTCCATGTCACAGAGCCGGTGCAGGGAGACAAGAGGAGCTGCCGAACATAATTCTGGGTTTATTCCCCTGCTGCCTCTTCTGCTGTCTCACTGCAGGGCTGAGCCTTGGGAAATGGTTCCCGTCCCCTGGCACCACAGCCCCAGCAAGGCGCGGAGCGAAGCAGAGAAACAGCAGCAAACTCTGCTCCCTCCAATGTGCATTATCTAGCTCGCTAAATATAATTCAGTCTAGCTCCAGAAATGAGGAGAATTTTGGAACAAATCCCAGAAAAATCACTCCTAGCATGGTGAACAATCTTTAAAGGTGCAACAGCGGAAAGAAACAAATGAAAACCGGATGAAAGGGGCTGTCTGGCCCCTTTTGTAGTCGTCACTCCTAATGTTTTAGGACCGTAGGAGAGCAGTTGTGCCATCTCAATAGATACTGCTTCCCTGAATGTTCCCAGAGCTCTGGGGAGAACATGTCTTACCGGCAGGAATAATCACAGATTCTCCTTTGAAAACAAGATCTTCAGAGACAGAGAGTGAAATTCTAGATTAGTCTTTCTTCTGGAGAAGCAGAAATCAGAAATAGCACTTCTTATTAGAATGAGCATGTGTGCTTTGCATTGGTGTATTTCTTTTGCTTCTCCTGAAAACACCTGACATGAAGATTTGCAGAAAAATCCCTCACCATCCCAGAACAGCGTTGCTTCAGGCAGGCAGTGGGTGACAGGTGTGAGCAGTGACATCACGCTCTGGGTCAGTGCATCCTGTCAGTAGCTCCCAGTGAGGTTTTACAAGAAGGTGTGTGCCACGGCCAGCATACCCCAGGGAAGGGAGACGGCTGGCCCAGGACCACAGCGAATCTGCAAAGATTGTCCCCTCCAACCAGTGGCAGGACAAGAAGGAAAGCCAACCCGACGATGCTCCAGGTCCTGTGCACCTCCGCCTCTTCCTCTGCACAGAGCCATACTTTGAACATTTTCTTCTCATGAGAAAAGACTAATAATGTGACTGCGCTTCTCTCTCAGGAGCTGTGCCCCTACTGGGGAGGACGGACTTGAGAGCTAAGGCTAGAGGCACTCCGCTCGGCTTCTGGAGATACCACAGCTCTGGCCCTGCCACCCAGGGTGAGCAGCCAATACTCTTCTGACTCATGACACCCCTTCTGCCGGTGCTGCCAGCTACAAATGCATCCCAGCCTTTTAGCCTTGTACAGAGGACACAAACTTCCAGAAGAATATCACCAATAAAGATTATGAGAGTTTGGTCCTTGAACATTAGGCACAGGGATCTATGTTTTATCCAAAAAATCCAACAACAACAAGTGGGCTCTTTTCAGAAGAGTACCCCAAACTCTATGTACAACTTTCTTCCAGCAGCTCAAAAATGTAAACGTTGGATATTAAAATTCAGCTTTGACTCTGAAATATTCAGATTTTCAATAAGAATAGTTTATTTGACAGTAGAAACTACCTTGCCTTCTCCGTTTTTCATACAATCCTCCATTTTTCATACTGTCTTTCAAATGCGGAGCTTCTAGCTAGCAAGACTGAGTGTGAAAAACAATAAATTAATAAAGAACATCTGTCTCCATCTTGAAAGAACATCTGTCCCCTTCTTCGTGTAGTATTTATGGCTTCAGTTTGGATCATTAATACCAAATATAGAAGCGGTTTCCTTAATTCCATATGCTGAAGCAGCATGTAGGTATGATCTCCATCCCACAAGTTTATTTCTAAAACATTGGCTTCTGTAACATTCTTGAAAAAAATCCAATCTTTCTATTCAGGCAGAAATTACTTAGATTTTTCATAATGTCTTTATCAGTTTACTTGTCCATCAAACACACAATACTCAAGCGATTTACAGATGAAAGTTGGCTGAAATTTACAGTTCAAGATACAGCCCTCTGTGGCATTAATATCTACTGGAATTAAAGACAACTGTCAGCAACATCTATACCATGCAATAAAAATAGATTCAGTTAAGCATTTTTCTTTTGATGTTAAATTGAAGGTCTTCATAGTTCCGTCATCTTTCCATATTAAAAATAAAATGCACCTAAAATTATGAACCTTAGAGCATTTTGTTTGGATTTTATATATTTCTCTTTAAAATGGCTGGCTGTTCATCCTCACAGCATACACTACTTCATGCTTATAAAAATGGAAGTAAGACACCTCAGAAGTAACAATGGAATGAAATAATCAAGACAACTGTATTGTTGTATTTATTGCTTGTTAAATCTACTAGTAAAGAATTGTGTTATTTCACCAGAAATTTCAACCATTGATAAAACCCATTCTTCATTGCTTCCTAGATAATCTCATTTTCCACACCAATATTCTCCTAGGTATATTTTCCTTCATTCACCATAATCTTGAAATCCTTCCAAAACAGAGAAGGAGGAAAACAAACAGGAAACAAGCAAATAAAACCGTGTCATACTGTGATTAAAAGTTAAAAGACTAAAGGTGTGTCTTCTGAGCCAAGAGTTTTATTTTTGGCTCCTTCAAACTTTCAGTGTCATCTAAGCCAACCTTCAACATCCCTGTACCTTGATTTTATTAGCTGTAACATGGAAAATATAATTTTAAGCCACATAACCCCACAATGCATTAGAAACATGAATGCATTAGTGTCCCGGTTTCAGCTGGGATAGTTAAATTTTCATCCTAGCAGCTGGTGCAGTGCTGTGTTTGGGATTTAGGATGAGAATAACATTGAGAACACGCTGATGTTTTAGCTGTTGCCAAGCAGTCAAGGACATTTCAGTTTCTCACACTGCCCTGCTAACAAGAATGTGGCAGGAGGGGCACACCCAAGAAGCTGGAAGGGGACACAGCCAGGACAGCTGACCCAGACTGGCCAAAGGGATATTCCATACCATATGATGTCATGTTCAGTATATAACTGGGGACTTGCCCAGGAGGTGGTGTGGCTCAGGAAGTAGCTGAGCTAGTCTGGCTGGTGAGCAATTGTGCATCACTTCTCTTGCATATTCTGTAACTATTATCATTGTTTTTATCAACATCATCTTCCTCTTCTGTCCTATTAAACTGTCTTTACCTCAATCCATGAAATTCACCAAATCCACCTTTTTCTTTTCGATTTTCTCCCCCATCCCACTGGGGGTGGGAGAAGTGAGTGAATGCCTGTGGGGTTGTTTTAAACCTGCCTGGCAGGTTAAACCACAGCGATTAGTATCTGTGAAGTATTCATAACATATTATTGAGCTGGAGATATTATTTCAGAAAGCACCAAAATTATTTCACAATTTTCTTATAAACCTGCCTTTTCTAATGCTGCCTCTTGTTTTTATCACACTTTTCTTCTACTGTAGATAAAGGATCTCTGGTACTGACTCCATTTAAATGACTTGTCTCCTGTATATCAATCCTGATCCTGCAATGCATTACTGTATCTCACAAAACAATGGCACAAGGCAGAATCCCAACAATCCGGGGAGCTTGTCTTCAAACTTATGACAACAACTACATTCAAGCTACCTTATGTTTTACAAAAAAAAATTAAAATAGTAAGAGCCCTCAGGCCATGGGACTAAAGAACCCTGGAAGGCTTTCAAAATTAAGTCTGGGTTCAGCATCTCTGGGAACAAACTTCTGCCAGCCTTTGTGAATAATTTTTCCAGCTCCCTGAGTTCTTAAGGGTTCTCTTCCTTCCATCACAGCCCACTGGGGTGCCCCCCATCTGCGCCATGACTAGGTTTCTAGGTTTATCCTACCAGAAAGCTTACTCTGACTCATTACCAGTTTTTTCTCCCAGAGGCAGACACAGCCGGGAGCTTTCCCCAGAGCCTTAAAGAAGCACCCGCCCACCACCTCCCGAAATGGCAGACCTCTCCCGTCTCAGGCTGCACCACAGGTTCAGTCCTGTGGAGAAGGTGTATGTCAGCATCGGGGTGATGCCTGACCCAGCTCCGCTTCTGAGAGGGGCAGCATGGGGAGAAGTGCTCCCCACACCTATCTGCTCACCTGAGGTGGGGAGGATGTCTTTGGCCCCTGCTCCTGGCTTGTCCTAGGGTGCAAGGCTCTCAATGCCACAATGAGAGGCCTTATAGATCACGATGGCTACAAGTGCCCTATGTCACAGGCTGGAGCAATAAACAGCAATGGCCTCGGGTCTGGCAGCCTGGGATGTGCTTGCATCTAGTACCTAAGGCTTCTCTGCTGCCTGGAGAATTATGAATCCAAAAGACTTGACATTTTAATGAACTTATCTGTGCTCCCTTTGAACCTCCAAAGTTCTTCATGCAAGTATTTTCTTTTTTTCTCCCCCCACTGCCCCGGCCCCGATTTCAGGGGTGAATGAAGAGCTTGATGCCTTCAACAGGACTCCTCCTATTGGTTTTGGTTCCTAAGTCCTTAAGCTTTGCCTGTCTGATTTCAATTCTATTTTAAAGGTTTAGGCAATCTTAAGAGCAACCTCAGCTATTTTAAACTACGTTAATTTGATCGTATTAATCTACAGTTTGCAGGCTCAGAATTCAACATCCACAGTCAAAGATGACTCAGACTATTCAATCCTTTCTGGATTTTGGTTTTTTTTTTAAAGCAAACCATCTTCTGTATTACCTTTTTGGAGTCTGTGATTTGTCCAACCAGATGTCAAAGACTTTCCAAGTTGGACGACCAACTGGAGAGTTGGATGACCAAACGTATTCCAGTGGTGAACCTAAACTGGTTCGACTCATTGTTTATATTAGGATTTTCCCCTCTTAGGTCGCAAACAGCCTGCTAGGGAACTGGAAATGAAGGTACATGCTGGCCTTGAGACAAAACCACCCACACTAAGTAAATTTAAATCAGCGCTTCCTCCAGGAAACAGAGTTTTGTATTACTTACAAGCAGATTTGATTCTGGTTTAGAGAATTGTTTAAACCCATTTAGTAGATCAAAGGAAAATAGATTTGAACTGACGTGCTCATCGTTTTAACAAACACTGGTTGGTATCCGATGCAATGATTAACATAAACGATGACTTCCATGCAAAAGTTTAGAGAAAACACAGGCCATAGTAAAGATGGAAACATCAGATCTCATCATTTTCTCAAAATATCTGCAGATTTTAGATTTTAAATTGAGGTTAAAAATAGCTTTATCCCAACATTTCTGAAACAAAATCAAGTTCATGAAAGCAGTACTGTGAATAAGTTCTCAATACCACACCGGCCCTTCTCTTCAAGGTCATAAAAATACCAATCAATGTCATCATAAAGAACACACCTAAAACCCTTCCCAAACAATCAGCAGCTTTCAAGACAGCTCTATGAACATCTGCCCACTAGAGCATCCAGTAAACATGCAGATTCATACACCAGCATGCAAACAGCCTAGCAAAGAAAGGGTCAAGACAAAGAATATCCTCAAAGCAATTCCAGTAAGCACTCTAGATTATTCTCTTTGTGAGAAGCATCCTAGCTGGAAAGCAGGACTGGAATCAGCTCAGAAGTTGTTGTTGATCTGACAAAAGCCAAAGGAACCTGCAAACTGCAAGGAGGAAGCTGCTGGATAAAACATGGAGCAGAAGGCTCATGTTAAGAGTCAATTGGATCACCTTTATTTCCCAGAAACAATTATTTTACCTTTAATTTCAAAGGGGCTTTGGGGGAAAAGACTGAAGGAAATATGGTTCATTTTAGCAAGGCACATATTGCAAAAATAGATTTAAAAAATCTATTTTTGGACCAGAATGGTTGGAGAAATCCCTTATTAGCCTCTTAATGGGGTGAGTCCAATTTAGTGAGAATGATCACCAGAGGGAGTCATTGACTTTCCCATTAAAGTCAAAGGGAATTTTACATACATCAGGAGTGCAGAATTTGGGGGCACAGCTGAGAAAGACTCCAAACAGATTGGAGTTCAGGGATTAACACAAAGCACTGTTTTATAGATTTCACCTGAATCCATTTTCCCCTTTGGAGTCCCAAAGGATGGTTGCTATATTCCACGGTGAAAGTTAGAGAGAAGGCACCGAAGTCATTGATTCAGTGAGTACACACTTCCACAAAAATAAATCCCAGCACTTAATTGGTTTTGAAGTGGTCTGGAGTGGTGTAAGTACAAACTGCTCAGTTTTCTCTTTGGACGTGCAACATATCACAGTCCTTCTGGAAAAGCAATTTTTAACATCCCAAAGAAAATCTCCAGGTGCTATATATGAGAGCATGTTGTACCTCTGGGGAATATCAGGGCTTCAAACAGGAAAATAAAAGAGTGAAAAGGAGATAGGAAGAACTGCTAGTGAGGTTTTTTCCAGTTGTTTTAGGCTTGGTTATTTTTTTACCCCCGCCAATGTTAGTGACTAGGAGAGGAAGTGAGAATAGAGATTTGTGAACCAAGTGATAAAATGAACTAAGTAGAGGAAGCAGTCTATTCAGCCATGAGCAAGTCTGTATTTCACGCACAAACACCTAAGTTTCATGACCTTCAAAGAAATAGTTTCACAGTAAGAACTCTTCTTTGACAGTCTTCAGTTTAACCTTGCTCTTGCCACAAAAGCCCAGCAGACTTTGGTTTGAAAACAAGCTCATTCACCAGGCAACTTTCCCCTTAATACTGTACAATAAGATTATACAGCAGAAAATTAGGAGATTAAAACAAGGCAAGGAAACAGCCCCACCCAACCAAATCCAATTTCACCTCCCTAGAAATATCCTCTGAACAAATGGAATTCAATTTGTTTCTGTGTTCCCAGGTAACAGCAGCACCTTGTTTTGCTTGTTTATTTAATTACTTCTTCTTGTTCATGCAATTAGCTGAGAGACTGCAGCCTTTGTTCATTACGTTAACTGTAACACAGTTATTTGCATAGCTGTTCCCACTTTGAGGCTGAGTTTTGGATAGAGCCTCTATTTTTGGGCTGTGGCAGGCAGAGAACCGCTGGGAAGCTTCATGCAGGGCAGCGCGCAGCAACCTGCTCCTGCGTGGGGACGGTCGCTCCAGGAACCGCACTGGCTGGCTGGCTGCTTCTGATGGCAAATCAAAGCCCTATTTCCAATGAGCGCTGTAAAGCGCTGTGTGGCTTAAGACCTGGCTTAATCACATGCACCACCAAAAACCCAGCCGAATTCATCCTAAGGCGCTTTTGCCTACGGGCTCTGCAATCTTAACATTATCGCCCTTTAGAATGGTGCAAGACATCACTCTGGTCAACATGTGCTTGATTTACAATTATCAGTACCCATGCTATATCTGGGTGGAAATTTAGATGGAGGCTACTTCAAACTTTCTTTCATAGAATCATAGAATCATAGAATGGTATGGGTTGGAAGGGACCCCAAGAATCATAGAGTTCCAACCCCCCCTGCTACAGGCAGGGCCACCAACCTCCAGGCGTGGATCTACACAAGGTTGCCCAGCTGTTCAGGAACAGCTTGATTGAATATCCAGTTGAGTCTAGTGTCATTGCGATGTTCAAGTGAGTTGTTGCACAGTAAAATCTTTTTCTTTTAAACACTCCATATATATCCCCAAATCAGAAAGTTCAGTGGAAAGCTGACCCTCTGCAGCAATCACCCTCCCGGCTCCCCCCTCCACTCCAAGTCCTCTCAGTTTCTGGGGGTGAACTGGTAACACCTTATTTTTATCGAGGTTGCTCAGAAATTGAGGAATCTGCACCTTCTTACAGAAACCAGAGGCGGAGTGGGTGCTTGTGGGAGCCTGCATGCCTTCATCTCAGCCTCTAGGCACCTAAACGCCTGCAAAGTTCTACCTCTCAGGAGAAACCGCACACCAACTTCCACTATTTGTGATAGAGAGGTGGAACAGACAGCTTAGAAAAAATTGCCAGTCGCTGTAGTTTACAATTCAGCCTTTACAAATGACCCACTGCTATAGTTAGGATGAGTTCTGTACCCAACTGCAGCAAGGCGCAGCCTTTTAATGGCATCGTTTTAATCCTACCTGTGCCATCTGCCTCTCCAACTTTGACCGGGGAATATCATCGAAATAGTTTTCATTTCTTCTTCTCCTTGCATCGCCCTGCATGATAATGTGGGGAACGTCCAGGGAGCCACCAGTAGTGAAAGTGCTTTGGCTAAGTGATGGAGACAATTGAGGAGGAGTGTGGTTACCGCTGGGTTCCTGGACAGAGAGGAGAAAAGCGCAGCCTAAGAAGAATGGCATAATGCTCACTTCAAAACACACATATAAAAGTTACTATTTGAATTATTTATTTTGAAAAAAATTAAGGACTGATTCCCAAAGTAGAGGTGCTATGGATGAACTTTCGAGATTTGCTACCTAAGGTGCAGAGCCCTCATGGAAGGAAAAATAATTCACTATTTGCATGGACTAGTGGCTAATTCCCTGTCCAAAACCTCCTCATGTAATATATGTTCCCTTCTAGGACTGCTAGAGAGATAACACGGGGAGTTACTTCTTGCCAAGGCCCAAATAAAGCCATGATTTAGGACTAGCTATTTGTAAGATGAAATACATTCTCACCACTTCTGAGCAGTGGCTCTGAGCAGTGAAAGTGATTTGAAAGTGATGTGAACTCTAGCAACATCTCTTGCTGGAAAAAAAAGAAAATGCAGGAACATTTTACAAATACAGACACTTTGTTTGCGATTTGGATAGGTCCTGCAGAACATCTGTTTGGCTGGAAGTAGTGCGTATCAGAAACAAGCTCAATAACAATTCCTAGAATGCACGAAAGCATCAGTGTACAAATATTTCACCAGGCTTTCCTTGTAATCTGTGTTGAACTTGACCTTGTTTCAGTCCGTAG
Source organism: Zapornia atra (assembly GCA_013400835.1). NCBI lineage: Eukaryota > Metazoa > Chordata > Aves > Gruiformes > Rallidae > Zapornia > Zapornia atra. The sequence continues at coordinate 121,709 of VZTU01022994.1, forward strand.
GCAAACACCACAGCGAACTGATACATTAACTCTGCCTAATAAACATCTAAACACGTCCTCCTGATCATACATTTTACCAGGGTCTGCTCACAGACAGCCACCATACGTATGTTGGGAAGCATCTGTTCTCATGCACTTCACATCACTTGCTCAAACACCAATTGCTAACGTCGGTGCCCAGCTCCGCCATTCAACGCTGCCTCGGAGTTTCCAATCAGCAGGAGCACAGCTACGGCGAACCGGCCCACCACTCTGCATACATACCACCCCGGTGCGGACCGCCAAGCACTGACGTAGCGACTGGATGGGGAAACATCTTCCTCTCTCATGATGTAGGTTACTGGGCTCAATTTATCTGGCAGTAGAGATTTCTCCGACAGTAAGTTCCTTGCAGGCAGAATGCACCCAGGAGTGTGTTTGCACCGTGCAGACCTTGTTTACAATACTGTGTCTCAATACGGAACAACAAAGAAGGACCTAGAAGTATTCGAGGAAGCAAAGACCTGCTCCAGTGCACAGGGAGGTTGAAAAAAACCCATGCGTTTTTATTTAAAGAAAGAACTAAAGTGGGTATTTCGTGCATGAGTACACTGAAGCAAACCTAATTCCGAGAAACATGGAAGTACTTTATGCTATGCTGTTAAGAAACAAGATTCAGAGTAAGAAATCAGAGTGCTGTAATCTCTTCCAAAGGGAAAGGAAAGCTGCAATTCTCTGTATGCGTTCAAGGGGTAGTAACATCTGATGTTAATATTTGAAATGTAGGAGTCTACGTGACATTATTCCTCACAATCACAGTAATGGATTAGTATTTTTCATGTTGGTTGACTAAAATCAGAGATATATAGTTGTTTAGTAACTTTAATTACTGGGATTTTGTTTTGGTTTGTTTTTCAGTTCTCTAGCTTTCTTACGATCTGAGACAAGCGTTTGACATTTCCCAGGGCAAAGAAAGGAGTGTTTTCCTCTCAGGAATACTCTTTTTCCCTCCTTCACAAAAATCCACCTACATTTGGCCCAGTTAAAAGCTGCTGAAAAGCTGTAGTCTGCACACGCTCAGAAGGTTCGGTGAGGCATAATCTCTAAAACCTTCCCTCCACGCACCCAGCTCTTGACTAGATGATGCAAAAACCTCTGCCCTGAAAATAACCTGAGTACAGGGGCATCAAATGAGATCCTTTCTGATGACTGCTACCTGCTGCTCCAGCCAGGTAGGTAACCCCTCTCTGCTCCAAATCATGCCTCACCCACTGTTAGTAGACTGACAGGGCCATCAGTGCATTGAAGTGACAGATGACCATGTGCTGCACATACAGATTCCAGCTTTCACTGAGCTTTTCATGTTTTATCAAACTGCAAATAAAGAGGAAATTCACTCAGAGACCCGTATCGGAAGATTGCTGGCAAGGCAACACAGCCAAGAATTACAAAGTCAAGAAATAAAAGAATTATGGTGCCTCTGCATTATGGAACAGTATGTAATTGTATGATTTTATGCTATTTTCTCAAAGTTGTCCTTCACAGCACAGATGGATCCTCAACTGTGCAGCATGTTGTCATATACTCAGCACTGTGTTATCATTAGTTATCGTGTAGTCAGTACTTTATTCTCACCTCGTTTCGTGGCCCCAAACCCCTTTCTTAAGCTCTACTCAAATCCTGCTCTGAAGACAGGATGACTAATATCGTCATTTCATGATGCTTGTAAGCACTTTACAAACGTCAATCAACTGCTTTTTCGCCACACCCCATGGCTTCTGGCATTTTATAATCACTGCTTTAAGTGTGGGGGACCTGAGACACACAGGCATCACTCTGGATTCCCAATTACAATATCTATTGCCTGACTTTCCAAGTGCTTGTATTCAAAACTCCACTTGTGTTGATCTAATTTGCCGCTCTGTGTGCTCAGCACTTGTATAAATCAGACTCCAGACTCCAGTCAAATATGCAGAATGTTGGTAACATACAATTAGTGACTGTTTATGAGGCAATTACCTAAATAACGTATCAAGTCTTATCCAAGAGCTTTGAGGCACAAGCAGGTGTAAATCTGTATTTTCGTAACTACAGTTATTCCTCTAACCATGCCTCTCCTATTCTCCCTTCACTCCTCTTGCTCACTCCATACCCACTTTCTCATCTCCCTAACAAATCTGGAGACCAGGCATGGTCTATCATGTCCTCGGTACTGTCAGTCACCAGATATCCATATCATGTTTCCACCCTGAGTGAGTGCATAGACACATGCCCTGCAGGGATGCCCGACCATATATTTCACTATCGAAACCTGCTTTATCTCTGCTGGTCACATAAAGCTGGAACCACGGAGGTCAGGGCTGTAAGGGAGCTTAGGAGATCCTTCTCTGGGCTGCCCAAGAGCACCTCATGCCCCACAAATGTTTGTCTAACCAGTTCCTAAAAACAGGAATTCTCACTAATGAATCAATTCTTGTGTTAAACTACCATCATTTTTGTAATGACTCTTCTCCAAGTTTTCAGCCTAAATCGGTTGCTCCTTCAGCTTAGATTCCAGCCTCTAGTGCTGACCGGGTGAGGATGGGGTTCCATGGATAACATGGAAACTGGTTCTATAATCACAGATTATAACACACTCAAGAGAGGAAAGCAAGATGGCACAGGTAATCTGTGTTCCAGCATTTTCGAACTCTCGAGTATATGACTTTGAAATAAAATTTTTGCTCAGTACATGCTTATTGTAGGAAGAACATATTTTGTGGATATTTTTGTTAGTGCATTTTCCTCAATATTTAACCATTTTTTCCTTTGAAATGTTTTAAAAGCTAATGCAAGAAGTGTCGAAAAAGATGAAGTGTTAGCCACGCTCAAGTTGACCTTGAGGCCTTAAAATAGACTTTTTAAACAACAAACTCACTTTTCTACTGATCTAGAGCAACCTGATCTAGTGGAAGGTATCTCTGCCCATGGCAGGGGGAGTTGGAACTAGAAGATCTTCAACATCCCTTACAATTCAAACCAGACTGTGATTCTATATAGATTTATCTTCCAGTAACAGCAGACAGTTTATTTAAACCAACTCTCAAGCTTAAAAATTACTGCAAACTACACACTAAACACCATGTCTTCATTTTGTGTGAAATGGCATAGTAGCAGTTGATGGAAAAGAAAACTTTAATCCAAACTCATGTTCTCCTCTTCAGGATTCTCTGTGAAGACTCCAATACCACGAGGTGACGAATGACATTTAGCATTGCCCGCCTCAGTAGCTCTAGCTGTGGAGCAGCAGACTACTTTTTATCATTTTTGACTACAGATGGAGGACATCCAGTTTTCCATTTACTATCAACTAAGAATATACAGTCCTAACCAATAACTCAGGATGCAGAAACTTTCCCACCTGCTGAAGAGGAACTAATTCCCCAGTTCAAAACACTGAAAGTACTGAGCAAAAATGTGCAACTTTGAAATGATTCCTTTTTCCTGGGAGTGCTTTAACACCTGCCATACATCAGGAATCATTCACATAATGCATAGAAAATAAAATACAAGGAAAATACCCACACTTTTGTACAGTGTGCCTTCAAGCAGGGCACTACAGACTTGTGAGGCCTTTTTTGACATGGTGTTAGGAATAAGTTGAATTTGGGGGGGATCTAAAATGTCTGTACTTGGCATCTGAGAATAAGCAGGTGAAAACAGGCTGGTCACAGAAATTGTAAGTATATGTAAAAATAAGCCCTCATTCTGTCTGTCTTTATTTCTCTTTACACCAGAAAATTAAACTTGGGCATACGGACACTCTCTGACATTTGGAAATTTAGTCCCAAATGAGATTCTAGTCAGAAAAGCAGCCCCATGAAAATAATCAGATCCAATCAAATGCAAAAGGTGTGACCTAAAAATCAGAATAAAAAGTGTTGATATGAAGTCCCTTGGAGAGGACACAGTATGGGTCATCAGACCACAACTCGGTAAGGGCAACAGACAGCAAGGAAGCAAAGGTGTCAGATCAGAGAAACCAAGTGAAGGTGTTGTAATGAGAGGAGATTAAATCTGGTCAAGTGTGGAAAAACCCCAGGGACACTGAAACATTTCTGAAAGAGGCAATACAAATGAAAATTAAAAACCCAATGAAATTTTTTGATACAAAGAAAACAGCTTTAACGGCATTTGTATCGCAATGATTTCTCTCTTTAAAGAGAACATCGAGCATATGTCTGAAAAGTAGGCGCAAGCATCTGGAAACATGAAAGGAAAAAGGCAATTCCCCTTCCGCAACATCGATCGGCTGGGCCGGGATTCCTGTGGGCAAATGTAGACATGCAGCTTTTACACACCTGGTCCTGAGCTAGTTCCTGGAGCAAAGAAGATCAGCTGGCACTTCTAAGCTACTACTCATCTCATCCTAATGTAGACATCTGAAACAGGTCAGATCAATCGTCCTGTAAAAATGTCGATTTACCTCCAATGGCTCTATGGGAGGGTACAACTGAGCAGGTCAGCCTAAGATATCTACACCGTAAGTTTCTGAAGTGAGGTAAGCTGAACTGCACACGAAGCAGCTGTTGTTCTCATGTGAGTGCTATTACATGTTTACTGACTTTTCAAGAAATTCAAGCAAATTTTCATGGGGACTCACCCTGAGGGTTATTGACCGAGGTGGTTTCTGAGGAGGATCTTCGTGAAGCCTGTCTCCCAAAGATGCCAGGACACGCTTCCGGTGGCCAATCAAGCTAATTTTTAAGACCTGAAATATTAACCAAAAAAGCTCATTAATAAGAACACATCCCAATCATTAAATGAAGATCCACTCATAGTGAAGACATTTAATCTTTAAACCTTTTAACAGCTTAGTCCGCTACACAGGTTAAACAGACGGAGAGCGTGTGAGGCAATCAGCAGAGAAAATGAGAGATAAGATCGTACAGAGGAAAAAGCTCTGTAAAATGAAGGAAGGGAAGGTAGAGTGGGAGCAAAACCAAGGGAAAGGGTGGAGGAGACTGAAGAAGGAAAGGGAGAGGCAAATAGCTAGTGATGAGGATTAAAGGGATTCGCAGGGTAGACGAGGAAGAGGGTGAGGAACAGGCAGCAAATGCTTAGAAGGCAAGAAGGGAGAAAAAGAACCACACAATCAAGAAATCTTATCACTTTCAATTCTATTAACAATGCCTTTCCTGGGTAACCTCTGAATGACACATACAGCATGTAGAATCATCCTTGTGTAGGACATACAGGGTGGAAAACTTTGTCCTGGAGGTCTATTGCTTTTATCAGATGCAATGACAAAAAAATCTGTTGCACACAAACGTGACTTTCAGTAGATAGGTTCAAATAGCTCGTGCTTGTATAAACTCCAAGAACGCTGCCAAAAGCATGTTCCAAATTTACTGGAACTACTCCCCACTTGTACCTCTGTGTTCGTGCTGTACACAAAACCATCACTGCTCTCAGGAAAATAGAGAGGGCAGAAGCAGTACGATGGAAACTTAATCATTAATGGAAAAAACCCCAATAAAATATTTTTGACACTATTCTTTAATGGCTACAATGGATTCAAACTCTGAAGCAGCCCTAATGGTAGAAGCAAGCCTCTGCTCCACAAACATCAGTGTCCTCACGTAACTCTTCCAGAGTGTATATATGGTTTCATACACCAGAACTGCCTCCATTTCCTCTCAGAAGACAGTACTTCACACTATATTTAGGACCACCGTGTGTTAACACCCTTCAGTCGAGAGGAACTTCTGACTCGACCTAGAAAAAGTAATAGTCCCCAAAACCCCTTGAAAATGCTACCTCTAAAGTGAACAACTACCTCAAATATGCAGTACTGCTAAGAGCTACCACCCATGAGAACAAACTCCAAACCCCAGCAATTCCCCTGCCACATCTCTTACAATCAGCATGTCAGGGCACGGTATAGCAACACGTCATTATTCAGGTGTCCTGCCTGTCCATGGGCACATGAACTCATCCACGCTTCCTCTGTTGGGTGCCTCTGTGCTATCTGATACTGCTGAACGTCAAGAACATCTTCTTTCCCTGCAACTCCTAAGCGATGGGCTACGGTGTGAAACAGATCAAAGCCTTCCTATGAGAAGCAGCTTACTGAGTTGTTGCAGACCCTGAGGCTCGACAGCAGACCCAAGCTGTGGAGTCACACAAGTCGGCTCCGTGCTCTCCTACAAGTCTAAATCTGGAGAAGCACGAGTGAAGCTGAGATAGTGCAGCACACACAAAAATGCCGGAGGCACACAGGAGACTTAGTTATGTATTCAGTTTACATTGAATGTTAAACAGAAGGGTGCACAGTTTATCTCTGTATTTAACTATATAAAACACAAGAAGGAACTACAGCTGCTTGAAGCACAGGTAAGGCACTTCAGTGAACTTCTTTCTTTCATAATGCTTCCCCATCATCAAGAGCATTTACCCAGAGATTTTTAAGTCAACCTGCAGTTCTTAGGTCATTTCGGGGTCCTCAGCACTGACTGCCTTATTAGTTGTATCAAACCACACAAAGCGATTCCCTGACTTCACAGAGCTGTTGAGTAACAGGAAAGAAAAGGACACGAGTCATGAGGGACTTGGCACGTAAGAAACCAGCAGACAGATCTAGATGGTTATATTATTTCCAAAACTGCCCTCGATTTGAAAGTAATACAGGTCTTTAAACACCCTAAGCGCTGCTCAGCTTATTCCACATTTTTTTCCACTAAAATGGCGGTCATACAAATCTTAAATGGTAGGGATTTAAAGATGTGACCCACAGAAAAATATGGTCCTCAGGCAATAGGCAGCTGTAGCCCAGTCTCATCTGGCCCACATACCCTGTTAACTGAAGACAGCCGTGTTCTTCTGGAAATGGGTAACTTCCTTACTTGGAAAACTCGTTACCCAACTCAACAAACATCAAACAGTTTTGTGAAACACTTCTATATTTGAGTTGTGAGAGTTTAACAAACACCCTGAAACTCTAAAAACTTGTTCTGTGATGAATAATCCTTGACAGTATTAATAAAAAATGTCAAATATCAGAAATATAGGTCAGCGGTGTGTAACAGTAACGTTGCCTAAAGCAGTATCTTAGAAATATCTTCAATGTTGTGTATCAGATAACCATCTCGTACCTGTAAATAAATAATATATAAATGAGCCTGGCACCTCTTTACCCCACAGGTTAGCTCCCCGCAAATATTTTCTATAGACCACACAACAGTGAAGATATTAACACTGAGCTATAGGGACAATCCATAAGATGAACCTAAGTGCTACGCAGCGACGCATTTTGTCAAATCGCCCACAGCCTACTTCAAATATAACAATGAAGTGAGCTTCGCAATGTGGCTGCAGGAATCGGCTACACGATGTCATGGAACTGCTCAGGAGTAGCTTAAGGCTTTCCACAGCCTGTTATTTCATCACTGGGACAAAGAACCACAAACATGTAGCTGACATGCCTCTTTCAGTAGGATACCTGAGACAAACCCAGTGCAACTCCATCTCATATATTTGCTTATATTTGATGTTGCAAGACAATTAAAAGAGAGCGGGGCACGTCATTAGTCCAGATGATACATGCACACGAATTTAATCCTAATTTTACCTCCATATTCTCCAATGAATAGTATACAAGGTGAAATTCCACTAGGAAATGCAGGAGATCTGCAAAAGTAACCAATGCAATGGTTTGCATTTAGACTTTGGGCTTAGTTGACATGCTTTAAAAAACAAACACACGTAGCCCAGTAACTCCCCGATGACTGTGCATCTGCCGATGCTGGAATTAGCAATTTATTCCATATAAAACAGAGCGTTATCTCTGCAACATTCTTCTGCCTAATCTTTCCATCTGATTGAATAATATGATCCAATACTGTATTTTTATAATTCTTCTACATTTTTAAAAATGGGTATTATAAAGATTAGTGAAATTTAAGACATCAATTCCCTCTCTTTTGGAATGATCTGAAAAGTTACTGCATGGGGTAAAATGAGTACCATAATAGCACACACGGTCTGGATTAAACATGCAGTAGCAATTAGACATTAGGAACTAGCTACAAAGTGGAAAAGAAGAGAGCGATCAGAATAGTTCTAGTGATTGTTTGGTAGCAGCATCAGATGCTTCAGAATTTAAGAGGAAAAAAAATAGTAAATACGAGCCAACGAGGTGTGATCTTCTTATTTCTACAAGTAAACAGCCCAAAAAGCTAGCCAAATTAAATTTTATTAATCATTTTACTGTTGGCCAAATTGGAATAAAGGCCAGGCTATCTGGCATTGTAGGTGATGGATACATGGATTACTACCACTTTCCTGTCACAATGCCCTCTTCACAAGGCTAATCCTAAAATACAGCAGTGCTCAAAATACCTGGGAAGCAAGGCCAGACAAACCAGTACAGCTCACCTGAACACCATGACTGATTGAACTGAAATTTGACAATGTGACAATGATTTAAATGCACTTGCTATATAAATTCCCAGCATGGACAACTGTTTATAATTTTACAAATCCTATCCATAGAATGGTTTCAGTGATTTATAGATTAGGAAAAAAATTTAAAAATAAAATGGCAAGAATGCCCCATACCCCACATACTGATGAAGATTACATCAGGTGATAACTGGCATATTTGGAAAGATACAGATGCATGAGTCAGCTGTGATATGGAATGCCTGGCGACTCACCGATACCAGACGCAGCCAAATGCAGTCCAAACCATATTAAACTTCCGTTGCATTTTTTCCCACAGGGATACCTCATAATCCTTCACACCCTGACTGCAACTGCCGATGCCCTCCAATCCTAAGTCATCACAAACCCTTCCCATTTTTAACAGCGCAGGGATTTTTCCACAGAGCCCTGACCACCCAGGAAAGCACTGGCACGTGTAAACGGAGAGACTCCAAAGCACCTATGGACCCGAGACTTGCTGCAACTCTGCTCGATGCAAGGCTGCTCTGGTTGCCACAACTGTGGTGGAAGCGATTGTTTGTTATGCATATGAAGAGACTCGTAAGAGACTTATGATTTCATATCATATCATAATGATATGAAATATGCGCCATTATCCCCTTGAATTAATTACCCAACTGGAAACAGATGTCAGTTGTCTTAGTGACAGCATTTCACAGATGGCTGCCTACTAAGTCCCACTTCTATATGTTATGAGGGACTAACGTTTGTTTGTTCCCCCCGCCTGCCCTTCAAACATGTAATTTAGTTGCAGATCTCCAGTTTAGTGGTACTGAGAAGTCTGAGGCCAAATGTCTTCTCCCAGGAAAGGTAATTTTGAATCCCAGGTTGATACACTCCTCCAAGATGCAGATGAGCTTGCTGCCTGAGCAATGATGTTACGGCACTGTTCAGGTGCTGCCATCCCAGGTCAGGTTCAGGGGGGTGAGGATTTCTTTTTTTTGTTTCAGAAGTTCTTGGGACAGCCTTAAGTACTACCCAGGACACTAGAATTTTTTGCCTTGGCTTGACAAGACAAATTGTTTCTGTCATTGAACTGTTTTCCAAATTCTCATTAGTTTAAGTCTGAAAATATCATGTGATCCACTAAAGATCGACAAAAACCTATTCATGATTTCTTGCTTGTAATTGACAAACCTTAATATTTCAGTGGAAAAAATATTAATTCAATTTTTCATTAATAAGAGTCAGGAAAATACAGTGATACAGTACCTGGCCAGCACTCAGACCTGGCCACTTTACCTCCTGAGGATCTGTCTCAGGCTACTGCTGAACCATTTTTCTAAACTTTTTTTTTTTTTAATTAAAGAGAAGTTAAACTCACAGCCTTAATATCTTTTTTTAAATGATTTTGCAAGCCTCAGATGTAATGACAAATACGACATCTGTGCATTTCCATTACACCAGGCACAAAAAAAAATATCAGAAATCCTAGAATATTGTACGTTCAAAGATTATTACATGAATGATTACCTAAGCTAGGAGGCAAAGCTGAAAATATTTACATGAAGAATAGAAAACACTAAGCAGGTCTGTACATAAAGTGAAAGCATTCCTTCTATCTTCACCTGCAGCAAGTGGAAAAAAATATTTGGGAGCTTGAAAGGTGGAAAAAATTCCCTAATTGAGTCCTAGAGGATAGACTTTAACTTAGACTGTTCCCTGCACCAGTGATTTGCATTTCCACTTCTATGTTGAGCTAATGACAGGTCTAGTCACTGGTTCAGATCAGATTTGGAAAAATGTCTGTCTACAGAGACCAGGAGCGTTATTCCTGGCCAAGCTCCTTGAGGTCTTCAGTGTTAATCATACAGCACTAGGAGAGAGCAATTGCTCCAATACCAATTTGTTATCCCACAATATTTTCCAGGATTACTTGCATAGCAGATAAATTATAATTAAAGTACTACAACATATTTCATAATGAGCTAATCATTTATTTATCTATTTTTAATATGCAATTATCAGTAAAGCACATTAATCTGTATACAAGCATGAAATATAGCTAGTGTAACAAGAAATTGATAAAATACAAATCTCCATAGAAAATTTTAACAGCTCCAGAATCGATCCTTTTTCTGATTTTGATTCAATTTCATCACGGACCTAATTCCAACCAAAGGAAAAAAACCCCCACATTCAAGACCCTTGAAAGAATGGGGTATTTGTCTACTAAATATTTTTTCTGTATTTAACACACTCAAGCTTTCTAATAACATACTGTAATGAAAGTTTCCATCGTATCAGAAGCAACAAGCAGCCATTCACTGCTTGGAGTAAAAATGCAGATTACTCTATTATACAGATATGAATACATTAGCAATGAATATTGATTGTTTATTTCTATATCATGCAATTATATGCTCATGTAAAAATGGCAATAAAATTAATGAAAAACCTATGATAGTGTTGAGCATCTCCTTCTAACGCTAGAATTTAGTGGAGGTTCTCTCTATGCATTTTAAAAATTTTATTTATCAACCTGTAGACACACAATGACTGCAGAACGAGGCTCTTCAACACACAGAAAGAATAGCTAAATATTGGACAGGATAACCTGGACCAAGTACAAGAGCAAATGCTGTTACAAGATGTTATTTCAAACACACTCCGTTTCTTAATAAACTTACAAGTTACCAGCGGTATGCATGAAGACCTAACTATTATTGTCTTAAAGCATTTTCAGTTTAATAAAATTATTTTCCTGCTTTGTAAAAGATTCATGTTAAAGCATGGGCACCACCCTTGGCTCTCTGGTTCAAGCCAAAGCGATGCACAAAGGCTAGCTCTGGCTTGCCTCAGACCACGCTACGCACCGGTTTGCATAGAACACAACACACGGCATCCAAAATACACTTATACCCTCGAGTATTAAATATCCCAGAGTTACAAACTTGGTCATTCATTACTGCCCTATTGCTAGCATTAATATTTATCCACTCTTTCAAGGGAAGAGCTGTGAAAGAATCATAAAAATAGAAGTGTTTGCAGCCTTTGATACAAACGCTGCCACTGGCAATGACAATACCATGATGAATTGACAGCAGGATGTTGTCAGAACCCACCCAAATTCACTTCCAAAGTACGGGTGAATTGACCTATAGGTCTTGTGAAAACTGCATGGAAATGTGTCCTTAAAAGAAAGATCTACAGAAGAAAATGCCAGGGTTTGGTCCAACTGGAGGGCTACTGTCCTGCAGAGTGGGAGATCCCAAGGATTTCACTCCAGGGATACCATCCAGCATAAAAAAATGGACCTGGGAGGCAGGCCGCAAGCAGTTCTCTGTGTGGCCAGCTCCTCATCTGCTGCTTTGCTTGACTACAGAAAAGCTAACACCAGCACAAATAAATAGGCAGCATGGTGGAAAGGGGCAGGGGTAGATATTGGCTTTTCAGCAGCTGGCTGTGCTTATGGCAGTGCAAGCAAAACAGGAGATGCATCCACCACAGTGAAATTTTAGCTTCTCTTCACACTGGACCACCTAGACAAAGAGGACACCTAGCATAAAAGAATTAAAATTGTAAAGAACCCTAAAGCCAAGATTTCCACAGAAACCATGGTCTATGAGCCTATGCTTTTTTAGTATTCAACAGTCACTAAACTGAGTTTTCAAGTTTTTCTGTCAGGTATCTGCCATTTTCCCCCTGAGGACTGGAACAAACCTGTCAGAGACAGGGTGGTCATTGCATGAAAAATGTTTTCCTTCTCGTAACTGTTTCTGTCTTATCAGTAATCAGTGCGGACTCACTCTACTGCAGAGCAGCTGCTTAGACTTGGCCACACCATGTTCTTTGACAGCATTTCATGCACTGGATGAAGTAAAACACATTTTGTGATGTGCTAGTATAGGCGCCGTTGACTCTATTTTGGGTACCATGTGTTATGCTGTCCAGGGATGTCACCTCTACCAAGATCTTAATTTCATTACTTTACAGGAAACAGGCACCTACATATACAAGATGATGGGACCCTCAGTTATTGTTCTACCTGCTTTCCAGCAACAGCCAGCTGACCAATTTAATCACTTTTCTTTCAGCAAAGACGCTGCTCCCCAAAAGAATAAACTTCTGAATGACAGATAACCTCAGTATAGGTTATGGCATGATGTACAACCTTAGCTTAAAAATAATAAATAAAAAAATCCCCCGTCAACTTATTTTCCCAGTTGTCTTATACAATCCTGGTGTGCAATCTTTGCTCATTAAACAATTATTTAACTAAACGCATTAAAACTATTACTGCAGGTTCTGAAAGAAAACCATGGCTTGAAATAAACTGTTCCAGCCCTTCTCCCTAGGTTTCACACATCCCTCCACCTTCATGAATCTCATCTTTTAACACCAAATGGAAGAAGCTGCTACATATGTAAAAGCTTCCAATTAATATCAGCTGCAGCTATCACAATCTACTGTTCCCCTTCAGGTAGAATAAGTGATTAGCATAATTAAAATAAATTAAGAGCAATTTTGTCTAACTAACACATTCGGCCTGGATTGTGATGTTGCTTGTCAGATTTCAAACTGCAACTCTTGTCCATTTTCCAACTACATGATCTGGCTTTTAAAACAGCTGTTAGTTCTCCCTTATATCCTTGCTTCATTTATATCCTTTATGCTATGACAACTGTAGCAACACTACTACTATCTTATAAAAAAAAAAAAGGCAATGGCCACCATGGCAGAGCAGTCATACATCATAGGCAGAGCCGGCATCATGCTGTACTTTGACTCTTAATCTGTGAGGAGGAAGCACCGTGGGTGGGAAAGAACAGGCTCTATGAGCACAGCAGGATGGCTGGATTAACTCTGCCAGGGGCAGCAAGGGGACAGCAAAAGCATTTCTCAAAATATCCTTTTCTTTCATGCCTTGAGGTAAGAGCAGGAAGGAACGCCATCAAAAAGTGGGGTTACAAAAGGATACAAATAAAGTGGCAAAAATATTCATCCATCAATAGCTCAAGTAAGTTCTTCCCTTGTGGCTCCAAGAAACATGCCAAAATTCAACATAAAAAATTATTGTCTGCACGATTCGAGGTAGACTGAAACCACAAGGCCATTCGGATCATGCACATCTTCTCGTGCAGATTCCTTCATTAAACATTGAACATTAGTCTGGCTTAAGGAAGAAACATTTTTGTACATAACCAAAATCAGAACAAAAAGGGAAAGCTGTACTGAAGAGCTCCCCAAACAGGAGGCTGATTTTGTACTACAGTTTTTAAAAAAAAAAGATAAACTCAACTTCGTATCTACAGTGAAAACCAGGAAACCTTTGGTCATCTTGAATCTGTTGTCCTAAAGTTTTTTTTATAAACTAGAAAGAATATAGATGTGTGTATCTTTCTGAATTTCACAGCTTTGGCAGATACATTATTAATGAAGTATTCTGGCAAAACCCACCAGTGAACGGGTTATCATGGGAAAAGCTTTCTTGCTATAAATTCTATTTGAATTTTCTCATTGAGAAGTGCAGGAGTCCTGGTACGGACTAGGATGGCATGGCTTCTTCCCTTCTGCTCTTTCTCTCTTTTTTCTTCATCCTTATCAAAAGTTCCAGAAAAAGGAAAGCTCTGTTCACAGGGGGCATCAAAAAGAGGATAAAGCTCATCTTCACAGCTCAGACTTTGCATTCTTTACCTTGCGCCCATGCAATGATGTCAAAAGAAGGAAAGATAGTGCCAATTTCCCCCTTTTCCCATCAGCAGTGGTAACACCAGCAGTCCTGATTTTGCAGAGAGTTTTAAATGAGCAGATTTTTGGACGTGCATGAAGCCAAAATGACTTGGCAGACCTGTGCAGCGTGCACAGCTAAAGGCAGGACAGTGGTCCTGGGTTGCAAGAAGTCAGAGGCCCCAGATCATGTCTATAATGATTTCCAAACCACTCTTGATGTTGTCAATAATCTCCCCAAGGTCTGGTCATGAATAATTCTAATATTGTAATGTAGAAAACATCCTTGATCCAACAATTAACCATTCTGATACTTGAATTATGTTTTCGTTAATATTTAACCTAAATTATCTCTTCTCTGGCTCTTGGTCTGTCCTCATTGATTTATGAAAAAATTCATCATTATCTTCTTTATAACATCCATTTACATGGTGGCAGAAAGTTACATTTACCCTCAGTACTGTTCCCCCTAGAAGGAACATCCTTCTTACACTAGGCATCTGGCTACAGGCTTTCCAACTGAGACACAACTGGGATTTCTAACGTACAATCTGAGCAGAAAAAAGCTAGCCATCCCTCTTCCCCTCATATCAAAAGCAATATAAACACTTTCTTTTTAACTTGAAAAACCACAGAAAAAAGAGAACAGCGTTTGGTTCTCTTGTAAGTCATTTATTACAACATACATGAAATTTAACAAAACTCTTCTACAAAGAGTAACTCTTGTTCCTAAGTTTATTTTAACTGGGCATACAGAATCCAATGTGGAAGTGCATTATCCCAGCTGAAATAAGCAAACCACATCAGGGCACACAAATCTCTAAGTTTTTATACACGCTCCCCTTGTTAGTATGCACAACATTCATGTATTGCTGTCCTTTATTTGTGTTATGCTGTTGACTGATGTTCAGTCAAATATCCAGCAGCTCTACTCCTCCTGCCCAGATTATTTCCCCAGTACTGCTGTTCAGTAATATACTCAGAGCTCTTTATAGTCTCTCATGTGATCTGTACTTCCAAAATAAATCCCTTTCACTTTTCTTCAATTAAATCTTATATAACTGATTCAGCCCGTTTATGCGTTACGAAGATCATACTCTATTTTAATCCTATTTTACAAATGTTACTACAGTGTTAAATAATCACCCTTCATATCAGAAACTACACCACGAAAAGCCACATTCATTTGGGATGACAAGTTTGCAGACCTTTAACTTTGCTGGAGCTTGAAACATTAGACCTGAAAGAAAAGAGATTAGTTTATACGTGTGTATATATGGGGTATAATAACCAGCTGTATTATTGTGAAGGCAAGTACGATTTTGCTTCATCTTGTCACAAACATACACTAGAGTACAGACCACATTAACTCACTATAACATAAGAAATCCTGTCATGAATGTTTTATACCAAATCACCACATGAACTATGATTAATAATGAATCATGAGAGTAGATTTATATGAATAACAAGCAAAGAGAAAAAAACCCACCACCCTCTTATTACGGACAATTAGATGATAATGTGACTTACATATTTGCTATGTTCTAGTATGTAGCCACTTGGGATATCTTCACATGACTGACTTAGACTTAAAATGTACTTCTGAGCTGTACCACAGAATTAACTAACACTTGCGGGTTTTCAGATGAATAAGCAAGCCTAAATTTAGCCACTGTTAATTAAGTATAGTTTTAGAAACGCTACTATTCAAGCTCGTTCATGTGGGGTTTTTTAATTCTTCCTCTATTTGTGATCCAGATCCAGAGAAGTGCAAGGCTTTTCTCACGTTAAGAACCCTAACATTTAAACTTGTCTCTGCTGTAATATGAACCTCTGAATCAGAAAATACTTTCCCTTCAAGATCTGTGTTCATATGTTCTTCTCAGATTTCACACAGATACTGAACATAGAACCACAGAATATCCGGAGCTGGAAAGAACCCATAAGGATCATTGATGTCAGCTCCTGGCTCCACACACGGCCAGGGAAGTCAGAGCATGGGACTGAGCGCATCATCCAGATGCTTCTTGAGCTCAGTCAAGGTTGGTGCTGTGACCACTTCCCTGGGGAGCCTGTTCCAGTGCCCAACCACCCTCTCAGGAAAGCATCTCTTCCAAATATCCAACCTAAACCTCTCCTGTTGTAGCTTCATGCCATTCCCTTGGGTTCTATCACTGGTCGCCAAAGAGAGGAGATCGGCACCTGCCCGTTCGCTCCCCCTTGTCAGGAGGCCATAGACCGCAATGAGGTCTCCCCTCAGCCTCCTCTTCTCCAGGCTGAACAAACCAAGAGACTTCAGCCCCTCCTCATAAGAGTTCCCCTCCTTTACCATCCTCATTGCCCTCCTCTGGACATGCTCCAATATTTTTGTGTCCCTCTCATACTGTGGCACCCAAAACTGCCCACAGTACTCGAGGTGAGGCCACACCAGCGCAGTGTAGAGCCAGACAATTCCATCTCTGGACCAGCTGGCAATGCTGTGCTTGACACACCCCAGGATATGGTTGGCCCTCCTGGCTGCCTGGGCACACTGCTGGCTCATGTTTCCTGTCGACCGAGACCCCCAAATCTCAACAGAGCGAGTAAACCACATTTCTGTGCCGAGTTGAAGGGAAATGACAGTACTTTAGTAAGAATATGTAAAGGAAATGTTTAAATATGCTTTTGAAATGTTATTTAATACTTCTGTATCACATACAATGGGCTTACTCAGCTGGGAGAAAATCCTCAATTTTCAGGAACTCATTCTGCATTTCACCCTAATTTGTTCTGAGATCTTTTCCGATTTAATACCTATCACCAGGAATTTACCAAGTGCTGATGTTCCCAACGAGCCCCCAGGACTCAGGTCTCCTCTCTGGCCACGAGCCCAGAGGACAGGACCAGCGTTGAGAGCTGTGCAGCCAAATTTGTCCCATGGAAGCACAGCACGGATGGAGGGGAAAGAATTCTCCATACCATATTCTTCACGCTTCAGGACTTCGAATGATATGTAAAGTTAAGATAACTTTTTAAAATAAAACAAGAGGTACTGGTGCTCCAGGGCTGCCAAGAAGAAAAAAAATCTGTATTTTGGTTGGCAAACTGAGGGACCAGAGCACAGTGTGCCCACTAGTGCCCAGAAATGTCAAAATTTGCTCCCCAAAAATAGCCCTCTGCTGGCAGAGCCCTCTGGGGATTGACACAGAAGCACAGTTCATAACCCATGTGCTGGGAGGCTGCTGGACAGAGGAGTCTCAAGCACAGCAGGATGCTTTAACACACACATTTCCCTGCCACCGCCTTGGCATAACCTTCTCCCTCAGAGCTCCTTCACAGCTGTCCCACAACTCGATTGCTGCAAACCAGCTGGGACACTCATGCAGCAACAAGCACCTTCAGGGAGAGCTACAACTATGTCATATTGCAATCTCCACTGGCGTTACAGACCAACGTGAACTAAGACACTGCACAGGGATTCCTCTGCAACAGTGGTCAGGGAGCAAAGGGGAAATAAAATAAACGACAAAGCACAGATCTGTGCACCCTGTACAGATCATAAGTCACCAAATGGCAAGAGACACCCTGAGCTACAACCAAGTCCTAACCGTACAAAGAATTATACACATCAAGAACTTCAAATGCAAAAGTTGAGTTTTGTTAATCCACTTGGCTACGTATACAACCAACACAAGCTCCTGAAATAATAAGGTAAAATGGGAATTTGGAACCTGTGAGAGATAAAGTGAGTGCCAGAAATTTTAAGATGAAGAATAATACAGGAGAAGAATAGAAGACCAGAAAATAGGTCATTATAGTAATCAGCTGAGAAATAGCTAATGGAAGGATTTACATTTTACAAAAAAAATTTTAAAGGTAACTATTTGAAGGACACCAGTAAGTGACATCCAGAAGGCATTTGTAATAAACCAGAGTACATTATTTTAGTTGTCTGTTCTGGCTGTTGGACAACTTTCCTATTTTCTTCTTTACAAATTCAACTTCCTTCTCTCTCACCTGTCAACCTTCTCCCTTTCTTTCATCATATCTTATTTTCAAATTCCTTTTCTCCTTGCAGCTTTTCTCCAGGTCCCCTTAATTTCTTTACTACCTTCAACCCAGCTCAGCAATTTAATCTGCATTTGCAGTCATATTCCCGCCTCATTCAGCTGACCACCACAGAGGTGACAGGGAGAAATGACAACAACAAAATGAGCAAAAACCGCTGACCAATGAGTAAGGTAACAAGCCCAGGAAAAAATGGAAAAGAAGCCATTGGGTTAATAATAAAATCAGATTTGATTTAATGGCATCTGTTCTCCTCCATAAGCAGCGAAATAACTATGTAATAAACATTTTTAATGTACGTTTAACGTCTATTATATATGTCATTTATGGGATAACCACCCAAGCATGCAGAAAGAGACTGCCTCATTCTTCAGCAATCTCTGTCCTTATTTTACACCTCTAGGATATCGCTGAAATGAAGAGAACAAACACCCACATACGTTTCTATTCTTTCGTAGTCTGTACAGTGAGTCTTCTGTACAATTGGTTCTGCTAGGAGCACTGCAACCAGCTCCCCTCATCAGCTGTGACCTAGGACGACTTAGTATACTACCAGGCATAGTATGATTGTCTAATTATCTCTACATGAGATAAAACACACAGAAAAACCAATGTTTTACCAACAGGAAGCATTTTGCAGAATGGCTATTCAATGTTTTGAAGAAAGAAATGACTTTGTGAACATGAGCTCCTGCTATGGATTTTTTTTTTTAATTGTGCATCTAATTTGTAGCTATTTAAAATCCCATGAAATCTCTTCACTAATATAGATTTCCTTACCCTCTAAGAAAAGTATTACAGTGTCATGATGCAAGAAATACTAAGAAAATAATAAAATTTCATTGAATCACCATGTTATCATTGTGTCATGTTGTTCTTTTGGAAACCAGCAGTGAGTGGCATTCCTCAGGGGCCAATATTGAGACTGACACTGTTTAACATCTTTGTCAGTAACGTGGACAGTGGGATAGAGTGCACCCTTCGCCAAGTTTACTGACAACACCAAGCTGTGCAACATGGTTAACATGCTGAAGGGAAGAGATGCCATCCAGAGGGACTTTGACAGGCTTAAGAGGTGGGCCCATGCGAACCTCATGATGTTCAACAAGACCAAGTGCAAGGTCCTGCTCATGAGCAGTGGCAATCCCAAGCACAACTACAGGCTGAGCAGAGAATGGACTGAGAGCAGCTCTGAGGAGGACCTGGATGTTGACTGATGAGAAGCTGAACGTGAGCTGGCAACGTGCACTTGCAGCCCAGAAAGCCAACCGTATCCTGGGCTGCATCAAAAGAAGTGTGATTTTGCCTCTCTGCTCTGTTCTCATGAGACCCCACCTGGAGTACTGAATCCAGCTCTAGGGTCCCCAGCACAAGACAGACATGGAGCTGTTGGAACAAGTCCAGAAGAGGCCACAAAGATGAAAAGAGGGCTGGAGCATGTCTCCTGTGAAGACAGGCTGAGAGAGTTGGGCTTTTTCAGCCTAGAAAAGTTCCAGTACCTGGAGGTGCCTGTAGGAAATCTGGAAAGGGACTGGCTACAAGCGCATGGCGCGACAGGACAAGGGGTAATGGTTTTGAACTGAAGTAGGCTAGATTTAGTCTACATATTAGGAAGAAATTCTTCCCTGTGAAGGTAGCGAGGCACTGTCACAGGCTGCCCAGAGAAGCTGTGGCTGCCCCTCCCTGAAAGTGTTCAAGCCCAGGCTGGATGGGGCTTTGGGCAACCTGGTCTTGTAGAGGTTGTCCCTGACCATGGCAGGGAGGTTGAAACTAGGTGGGCTTTAAGGCCCCTTCCAACCCAAACCAGTCTGTGATTTTCTGATTCTAAATTTTGTAAGCCCCCAGCAACTGGCATATATGTTAAAATTATCTAGGGTCAGCTTTAGCAATTTACAAGCTTCAGTGGTTCAGAATTTCATATTTTTAAGAAAACATGGCATGTGTTTGTATCAGCAAGTTTCATCCGTCATTATCCATCTCCCTCCTACACCTTTCTAGTATAAAAACCCCTTCTGCTTGCTGACAGAATACTAATTTGGCTTCTTTTAAATGCTAGAGCAGCATAGTCCAGCTATCTCATTTAAAATATGTGTAAAGCTGTGAAACAATTGACAAGCACAATGAAGAGTGTCTACCATAAGATCTGCATGGAATTATTTTTCAATAGACACTAAAAAGTCAAAAGTCTACACTAGCCAATTTTTTTCCCCCACACATATCTCTTAAAATCAGGGAAGGGAAAAGGGTAGTATTTACCTAGTAGCTCACCACTTCATACCACCTGTTAAGATTAAAGGCCAGGTGATGTATACCCAGTATATATATGTAGGCTTCTATTTGTACAAGGGCAGTCACTCATTCCTGTAACTTCAAACACAATTTTATTCTGTGTGTGCAGTAAGAAAATGTGCATTAACAAAGCCTGCAGTAAGAAAATGTGCATTAACAAAGCGTGCAGCAAATAAAAATTGAGGGCTAGAGGAATTTCCATATATGAACAGTACAAAACCCCCTAAAAGCAGAGCGCTCTATGGACGAGACCTGGTCTGGCACAGAATCATAGAATGGTCTGGGTTGGAAGGGGCCCCAAGGATCATAGAGCTCCAACCCCCCTGGCCACAGGCAGGGCCACCAACCTCCAGGCCTGGATTTACACAAGGTTGTCCAGAGCCCCATCCAACCTGGCCTTGAACACTTCCAGGGACGGGGCATCCACTACTTCTCTGGGCAGCCTGTTCCAGCACCTCACCACTCTCTCAGTAAAAAACTTCGCCCTAATATCTAATCTAAACCTTCCCTCCTTTAGCTTTAGTCCATTCCCCCTTGTCCTGCCACTGTCTACCCTTGTAAAAAGTTCATTCCCCTCCTGTTTATATGCTCCCTTCAGGGACTGGAAGGTTGCAGTGAGGTCCCCCTTCTCTTCTCTAGGCTGAACAAGCCCACCTCCCTCAGCCTCCCCATCCCTTCCCAGGGGATGGCAAATCTCCCAGACCACCCTCCTCATTGAACACAGTTTTAAGGCATAAAATAGAGAGGGATAATGAAACATGAATTGGTGTGATTCCCTGAGTTGTTTCCAAATACTTGGTGTGCAAGAAGTGTGTATGTGGGTTTAAATAAACACACGTACAGCCCCTTCTATGTTAAAAAGCGTGATGTGCGTCACCACATTTGTGCACACAGATGTAATCAGAAAGCAGAAAAGACATGCAGGAAACCCCTCATACCACTGCAGAGGAGCTAGACCCTACACACCTGAAGAACAGCGACCACCCAGGCCCGCGTTTGTTTAGCATCAAACTGCCCCATGTGAGAGCAAACTGGGAGCTAAACCTCCTATCGCTGGGGTGTGCAACTGAGGAGTTACTCATTCAAACGTGCTCGTAGAGGCTCAAATGGTCTATTTCAATTTCCAAATCAAGGCAGCTTAGCTTCCCCTCCCGCCCCCCAGGTGAAAATGCAGGCACAAGCTAGTGTGCTAAAATATGCCTCATAATGGCAAAGAAGGTACATGGGCAAATGAATGACAGCAAAACCTGTTAAACTTTACAGCTGAGATTAAGATGAGAAGAAAGCAACCATCTTTTCT
This sequence comes from Zapornia atra, assembly GCA_013400835.1. Classification (NCBI taxonomy): domain Eukaryota; kingdom Metazoa; phylum Chordata; class Aves; order Gruiformes; family Rallidae; genus Zapornia; species Zapornia atra. Next base: position 143,481 of record VZTU01022994.1, read on the forward strand.
TTCCTTTTCAAACTCTCTAATTTCTGAAAGGTCAAAACCCGCAGAGATTTATCAGAAAAAGAACCACTAGTAAAAAAAAATAAAATAAATTGATTCAGCAGGTAAATATAACTTTTCCTGTGCAGGTGGCCAGAAGACAGTAACGACTGTTGGGCACTTCTATATTTGTAAATATTTCATTTACAGTTCAATATTTTAAAGAAACAAAACCATGGAAGACCTGATGATGGTTTTACGCATACTTTGCACTACAAGCCTAATGCAGGACTGAGTTAAGGAGCTGACCCATATACTGAAAAATAAGATCTAAAATTAAATGGGAAAATGTACATCATTATTTTAACTTAGCTCAAAGTTGCATAGCTAAATCTTTGTGCAGCAAACTGAAAAGTTATCTATACACTGCAGATTATTATGCACTCAGTGAACACACAACATTTAAATCATGTCTGCTATGTTAGTCATATTGAATTTTTCATGCATTTTAAAGTTGGATAAATGGTTAGGAAAATAATTCAATAGGTCAGACATTTCATTAACTTAAATATTAACAATAAAATCCTCCAAGCAGAATAAAAATACTTTTTTTTTTTTTCCTCTTTTTTCTTTCCCCTCTTGCCTGTGGACCTATGTTCTTGTCCAGGGCCACAAAATCCACTGAGAATCTTTCTCAGCTTGCCAGGGGGCTGCACAACCTACATTCCCTGTTGAAATTATTCGTGCTCAGTTCCTAGGTAACACTTTGCCTCTTGTCTAGATTTACCCATATGTTCTTGGTCCAAGGTGCCTTGTTCCCAAAGGAACTACTGCTTTCCTGTAATTTCTGAATGCCCACTGAATAGCAGCTTAACACTGTTTAATAACTCAATCAAAAATACATACATTAGGGCTTTGATAGTATCTAAAATATTGTCCACGAGTTTATAAATTACCTGCCTGCAGTTATCTGATGCCAGGGAAAGAGTCTCTTTCAAACACCACTTACTCGTAGCAAGGATGAGAACCCGGTTTTCTTGATGTCAATGGCAAAATACCATTGACTGCAATGAAGCCACTGTCTCCCTTGGACATTCGTATTCCAATAAAATAGGGATTACACTGCATTGCAGAACTGAAAAGGATGGGTACAGTTAAAATGAAATGCTAGAATGAAAGCTGACTGTGTAAAAATAGTATTTTCTTATTCAGCAGACCTACCCTACACATACATTCAATCTCACAGCTGCTTATACTCCCAGCTAGGAAAAAAACCCCACAGGATTGCTTTTTATTTCCATTTCAGAGATGGCACATTTATGGTGAAAGCAAGCAGACCCTGTTTATATTGCCTCTCACTGTTGTGATTTCATCACAAGTTTTACCGAGTCTATCTTTCTCCCACCACCACAAACTTCTGAATCTCAGCTTCCATTAGGAAGAGAAGTGCCCTAGTCCCAGGACTGCCCTGGAAGTTTTGAATTACCATATCGGGGTGGGAGCAAAAAACCCAACATCTTAATTTTCCTATGGAATTTGAAGTCCTAGCATTTCATCATGTATATAATTGCTAATTAAAGGACAACTGAACTTCCAAATTCTACACACAGAACAGTCTACACAAGCCAGAGAACAACAGCCTTCCAGACACCAAATTAGACTTGCAAGCAACGTGTACTCTAGTTAGGAGAAACCTTTTCTTTCCAAACGTGACAATTTTTTACCTTGCAGTCTGTAAGACAAAACAAACAGGACATTTGGCTACCCTTCAATAAATCTTCAGCTTTTCACGCTGCTGGGTTATGAAAGGTTCTAACTTTCACTTAGGTAAAGGAAATTATAATCTCCCAGGAATGCAAAGAAAAGCTTGGAAACAACCCAAGCATAATCAAACTACTAAACCCAAAAACTACATGCAAAGACAAATGAGGGAAGTTGTATAGTGGTATTTCTCCCTGGCCATGCTCCATAAAGGACTCTGCTGAGATTCAGGTGTAAAAACACCGCTGTCAGTGCTAACGCTCTCCTCCAAACCCACTGATACAACATGTAAACCTGAGGTAGATCTGGGCCAAGGTGGGGACAACCTGCAGTTTCAACATGCTGGTGGTAAGCAAGAGCCACAGATCAGCTAATCCCATCCCGAACGTTAAAATGAGATGTAGATGATAGCAACTTTTACTGATAGCTGCTCATGATCCTACAGTGTGAACTCCAAGCTTTCCAGCCTGTTAACACCCGTATTTTACTGGAGCAGAAGCATACAAGGAGCTAAAGCAGCCCAGGTCTCGAGAAGAACGATGCCCATGGTGGAATGAAGGGAACCAGATCCATCCAATTTGGTGAGCTTTGTCCTTGCATCTCAGGCATTCAAGAGTTCTATCGCCCTAGGACATGGTATGAGAGAAGACACAGCCCAACAAGATGAAATGAAAAAGGTCTGTAAACTGAACATCAAATGAGTTTGGAACTGGAGAGAGCAGGGAGCAAAGTACATGTGCTCAGACATGGCCTCCTGCTTCACTAGATAAATAAGAACAGGGTTGAGTAATGTGATTTAAGAAGAAAATGTTATGACGCAGTATGTTTTATTTCACAGCGTGTTAAAAAATGATTAAAGAAATGTGAAGGAGAGTAAAAGACTTGCTCTTACAGTTTTACTTTCAAATACAGCAATGTAACACAGAACCATTCTGATATGCTGCTGTATGCCTGTATGCATCACTTCCATGCCTATTATCCAGCTTCTTAGAAAAATGAAATCCAAACCTACACATTTTATCTTAGAGCCGCAGCGCAGGTTTTGTAGCGTTGAGAGCTTATGAATGGTAAAACAGGAATTTAGTGCAGTGAAAACACAGTCCAAGCTCAGGGGTCTATTTTCTTCTTGTTGCTTTTATATACTTCCAGTATTCAGGAAAATTACGTAGAAGCATTAAGAGTAGAATAGACTCCTGTGAAATGAGTTCACAAATGAAATTAAGAGAGGGAGAAAGCAGTGAATAAATGAATCCCACGAGCCAGAAGAATGCCATGCTGGAGTGTCACAGGAGGATATACAACATGTGCTACTGTGCACCCACTTTTCGGTGTACCTGTGTAATTTATGAACCTGACAGCAATGCCGCACGTACCCACAGGCTCTTCCTAAACCCCCTCCCGCCCATCAGCATGCTTCCACAAAGAACTGCCAAGGAGAGCGACACAATGAAAATGCAGTGGTTTGGCTGCCTTTCAACCTTCTATATACCCTGGAGACAGGAGGATTACTTATTATTAGCAATTACGAAATTTAATCCACTATACTACATTACATATGATCAAGCTTTATTGTACTCTAGTGAGTCTTGCCGTAGTATAAACATCAGATTATAAACCTATTTTTTAACACGTTGGTTTTAATTGCATATACCATCAACTTTCCCTGTTGCAATGTGGTTACTTCATACCATAGCGTGGCTCCTGAGTCACCGAACAATGAAAGTGTATGCTTCTATTGGAGCAGAGGAGAAAACCAATTAAATTATCTTTCCTGTTTTCTTTTCAACAAATGAAAACCTGAAGCACATGTCGATTAACTGATAAACTTAAAGCTGCAGATAATACTTGGGATACTAACAGGAATGAAAACCAAATGATCTCCTAAATCCTAATGCCACGCTTTATTCACAAAGTCATCCTGGCCTTACTTGCTGCATCCACTATCAGAATGGGGGAAATGAGAGCCATAAAAAAAAATTATAATCATTTGCCCTATGTGCTGTCCAGCCAGGCACTGTAAGAAGTGGTTCAGTCTTCCCTCTCCGCATGCCCAAAATCAGATGCTCCACGTTGCTTTCTTACACTGCCCTTTGTTCTCATAAACTGATGATGATATTTATGAAAATCACAACACTCTCTCATGGACCGCTAGTTTAAGTGAAAAATGATTGTGATTACATAAGTGACACTGCACTTACAGATCTCGACTATGAAGGGGAAAAAAAACTTATGAAAATATGTACTCGTTGTCCAATCAAGGGCTAGCAAACATTAATCCTTGTAAAACAGTAAAATATCTGATTAAAAGGAGACGAGAAAGCAAAAGTGAATTTTTAACGTAGCCATCTATCATGACACTCCACCACCTTCCATTCTGAGTGGAAGGCGTATTTCTCTGCCTGTGCTTTCTCTACCCACTACATAGCAACACGCACGCTGAAGAACCCTTTCCCACAGACTAAATCCTTCTGCTAAATCCAGCTACGCTGTGCCTGCCATACGCTTTTCCCCTGGGCAGGAGACAGGGGTTAGTCAACATCGCGCTACCCGAGGGCACTCAGCACAGTGAGAGTGGTATGAGGAGCCACAGGCAACGCTTAAGTTAAGCAAGCGCTTTTACTTAAGCCAATATGCCACTCATCACACAGTGACTTATTTTAAAGAGTCATCTGGTGATTGACATGTGCCACCAAGAGCATAACTAACAGTGCAGTTTGCTATGGATTTGCACGTCTCCACTGCCCTTCCCGTGCCCCAGACCACAGCTCCTCCTTTCTCTTTACCTCTTTATGCTCCATATTACCTCCACCCTTCCCAATCCCCATAGCAATTTCAGCTACCCACCATGGCTCTATTACTCCTTACCTGTGTAGTTTTCCTACCCCCAGCACTGCAAGCAACAACATCCCTGTCACAATGAAGGTACTAAGAAGAGCTCTCTCTGCTTGCTTTCATGACAGTTGTGGGAACTTAATACCTCCGAAATAAGCCGTTCTTCCAGTTCAAATGCCCAGTTGATTCCAAAGTTCAAAAGACTGACAGCATAATTGCAAAAAGCATACTTCTTACAGGAAAAAAAGTATTCCCCACAAGGAAGCTTTAATGGAGCAAATCAGTGACCAAAAATTCTAAAATACATGTCTTTTAATAATAATTATAGCTCAGAGCAAGAACCTCCAATCTTGTTTCTTATGTAACTTCAGTATAACTGCAGTTATTTAATCATGGTTCACTTCATAAAATAAAAGGAGCGTGATACTCTTAACACTCTTTTGCCACAAACAGAGAAGTTAAAGCACCCCAAATTTAGACTCGGTCCTGTCCTTCAGCAGTGATAAACACAACTCAGCGAAACAAACCTAGGCTGTGCATTCGTGCCTACATCAATGGCATGTCATTCATGTAGAGTGAATGTCATTCCCCGCTCATGCCTGAACAGTGATTAATTAAGCATCTGTCTTCAGCGATCTCTCTCACCTGAGCACGCACATCCAGAATTTATATGCAGGATTCTTTCAATTGAGATTGGAAAAAGAGGTGTGCTGCTTAGGGCAAGCAAGCAGCAGACGATGCTTACAGCGCACTGTAAGCTTGTAACACACTAATATAATCATATTAAAGCATTTTGAAATTAGAAACAATCCCATTATTTGATGATTTATCCACTAAGGAAAGTATTTTTATTGAAACAGCCATACAGATAACATTCTATTCAGGGAAGGACCAAGTCATGAACCTGACTGTTCAAATAACGAAAACATCTAGCAGGCAAATGTTGTCCTCTGTCAGAGACTGATTATTACGACTGGGGAATTTTAAACAGCAGTGAAATAAATTATACAAAGCTCACTAAATCTGGGGAGTTAAGGGAGTCCTACAGTTCAGGTTAGCATGCCTCTGGGTGATGATATCACTCCAAGGACTCTCTCCATGTTCCCTCTGCCCAGATAAAGCACCCAAGGCAGGCGCCTACCAAGCACCAGCAAGCTGCAGCTGGGCACTGTCCTAACAGGTGGAATTTCTGAAAGCAAGGATGAGTAGACAGGTAGTGGCCAACCCTGGATGCATAAGCTTCCTTAATGCACAGCATTCACTTGATAGCATATGAAAATGTGAAAAAAAAAATTCTTCTAACTTCAAGACAATAGAGTTGTATGTTCTGAAGGCCTGATCCTGCAAGGGCTCCAAATACCTTCCTTTTGATGATTCACAGAAGAATCCCATCCTCCTGTGTCCTTTTGACTCACGCTGAAGCATAATTGCTGCTCTTTTTTTTATTGCTGCACTCATTTTCTCTCATCTGTCCTTTCTGTTTTTATTTCTTTTCATCTTCTAAATTTATAGATGTAGAACTAGCTTTCTAACTTTTATTCTTTTTAACTCTCGTGTGCTTTGGCTCTTCTTCCTTTCCTGCACCTTTTCAGGAAGGCAGATACTGTGAGAGTGCCATTTTGCCTCTTTTTACTTAATCTACTCATTTCATTTGCTGAAATGAAAGCCAAAGGATCAGGAATACTTTAGTTGTTAAGAAACTGCCCAAGCCTCCACGTATTCACTTATGAACTGATTATGTGAATGAGTATGTTAGAAGCCATTAGAGGGCTGGGGATAATGTCATGTACAAGAGAATATAAAAGCTACAAATAAGTTTTCAGGCAGCAACACAGTATGTTACTCGTAGCTGCAAATCCTTGTTAACACAGGCACACTGAAACCAACTTTACCATCTATAGTATCCCAGTTTTGCTTGCCTATCAACTTGGAGACGTATCTCGCTCTCTGTCAGATGGATAAACACCACTTTAATTCCATTTAAATAAAGCAGGATCTTGCTTTCTAAAACAACCTCCCAAAACCAATAATCTGAATGACCAGGACCACAGATAATAGCTTTTTGAAAGATAAATCTGCCAGGATAAGAAAAATCAGTATGAGGACTAATTCCTTACCGCAGATGAGCTGTAGCTTTCTGGAGCAATGTGTGAATGTCTGAGAAACAAGGGCAGAGGCCAGCAGGTGAGCTTGGGGGTTAAAAAGATTTGCAACTGCTAAAACCTGATTGACAGGAGGAAAAGGTCAATGTTTACTCTAAACACAGCAGAATTATACACCTATGTATGTATTATAAATATATCTATATATATGTGGCAGATTATTAAACTTCAGTCCTTGCAAGGAGGAAAGGTGTCAAAAATTCAAGCAAGAGTGACTTGAACCATGCTAAAAAACCCACCTGCTCAGCTATACTACTTTCACTAATTTGGCTAATGCTGAAGACAGCTTTCTTCTAACCCAATATGGCTTCCATCATCCTGAAAGAACAACTGTTCTTCCTCAGTGTGACCACAGAAATCCTACTCCATGTGCTCAGACATAGTCCCCCTGGATCCACAAACAGCAGCAAGATCTGGTTAAGACATATCACGTTAACAGACAGCTAGTTACCTGGCTAAGAGTAACCTGACTAGGACTATATATGCTTCCCTCTCCCAAATAACAACAAAACTGAACACGATGAACAGCAGCGACATTCTGATCATGGATTCAGCATCCAGCTCACCTAGCCAGTCACTGTGCCAGGAGTGGAAGCAGGTGGCATGAGCATTTGCCCTAAAGGCAACTTTGGCCATTCTGAATTTCCAGACCTGTGTGAGAAAGGAGGCGGTGGAGCGGCCTGCAGGCCACCCACTGGTCTTCTTGGAGGCAGAACCGAGATGGCAACCTGCCACCAGGAACGAGCCAACTTCTGCCCTGGTGACTGACAGGTTTGGTCTTGATCCCTGGAGGAAAACTTATTGCTCCTGGAAAAGCAAGATCATCCATGAAAGGCCAAAAAAAAATGTATGAATGGACAATTTTGGAGACTAACTACTACTTATCAATCCCCTTTTTGTGCTAATGCTTCTTTTTGTGTTTTTGAAAGAACTCATTTTAAGACAGTAAATAAATGATACAGACTCTGCTGCTTGACTAAATAACTGGATGTTCTTAGCAATTAAGCAGTTTTTCTACACACAGAAGAAGGAAATATTAAAATGAAATTATTATATTTTTTCCACGGCATGGAACACATAAAAATAAGTTATTTCAATAATCATTATTACTGCTACAGTATATATTAATACATTTTGTATAAATCACTGCCTCTACTATCAACTCAGCTACTGCTCCTGCAAATAAAGCAATACCTTGTTACCTAGCAACTGAACAAGTCCCTGCTACACTGCAAAAAAAAAAAAAAAAAAAGGGAAATATATATATTTATATATCCCCTTGGTTTCACTTCGAGAGAACATCCATAAAGAACAAAGAATAATCCACTCAAATGCCCTGAAATTCAATATTTAAATAAAATGTTTGATCCTCCACATTCTGTGAGTATCTTCAGAAGCTGGGTCTAGATTAAACATGCATTACTTCTTACTGACAATATAATGTTCCTGCTATGCATTTCTTGGAATATTTTATTAATGCATATATAAGTACACAGACATTACACGTATAAGTCATGACAGGCTCTTAATGCTGCATCTGATCTGTATTAAAATAGCAATAGCTTTCGCAGGGCTTTTTAAAAGTCCTTTTGCTTATGCTAAATCAGTTCCTTTCACATTTAACATAGCAATGCACCGTATCACCTCTTACTGATACAGTATCTCTTTTTAGGGTTCTGTCATTTGTACAAATTATTCCTTGTGTTCCCCATATGCACTACAAAACCCACCTCTTCCCTCACTTTATGTTTCATGTCTGTTTCTGACAGACTGCCAACATTGTGCTGGTCAAAAACCAACAAGAGTGTCTTAGGAGTTCTACTTGTGTGGATGAGCTACTGCCTGGGCTAACACATAAATTGGGCAGCAATTGACCCCCCTGGTTACCAGCATGTGTTTGGTCCACCCTTTTCCCTGAGCTGAAAAAGGCAGCAGAAGGATTCATGGCCCCATGACCGCACAGTATGAAGATATACCCTTCCTTCACTGTGACAAGGAGTGCCAATAAGCTTGCGCAAAGCTTATGAAACATGACAAAGTCATGCAAACTGCTGTCCTGAAGGCCCACACTTCTATCCGTAGGTAACAGTTCTCACATTCATCTGGGTCATCACGCTGCCCCTCAGATCCAATGTGAAATACATCTGAAGACAATGCAAATTTCATCTCAAATTGAGTGGCTACTCACAAACCACCTTGGCTAATCACAGCCAAGATCAACACTAAACACCACGCAAAAATTTTGAATGCTGGTCCTGGTAGCAACATCCGTAGTGAAAATATTCCTGAAACATGCTGTTAATGTTCTCTTGAAACTTTTAAAAGTCACCTATCTCTTCCAATACTGGGATATTGGCTCAGTTAATCATAACACGAAAGTATATACAATCTATATCATGCTGCCTCGAACATCTGTTGCTGCTGTAATCCTCGATAATTCATCGCAAAAATACTCAGAAAATGATATGCTTGCACCCAAAGGCACCTCATTTTGCACAGCTCTTACCATTATCTCCAAGCACTATTTACTAGTTTGAAATCTTTTGCAGCTTGGCTTTGCCCGTGTTTTCAAATTCTTGCAGTCTTTAACAACTAGGTACATAGTTCACCTCCCAGAGGACCAGGAGTGGGGGGGTTCAGTGAAATGCATAATGCATACAGATGGGCGAGGGTGAAGTATTGGCTGCTGTGGCATTCAGAAGCCTATTGCAATAAAAAATTTAGAAGTCAGCAAAACACTACAACCTATACATCTCAGAAGGATAAAGCAAAGGTGGGAGACCACACCCTCTAGGATTTTCATGAAAAAGTCTCAGCATATTGTCTCCCCCTCTGGAACACTGTCTTCAGTGACAGATGGCACAACCACTACCTACAGATGGCTCAAATGGGGGCTCTATAGCTTTGATAAATACTGCAATCAACTCCTAGGATAGGTACGGTTCAGGAAGCAGAGCAAACACAGGGAATAAATCCCTCAAAAACTTATTAACTGTAGAATAATCACACACATGGTATTATCCTAAACAGACAGATGAAAGTCCCGGGCTCTTACTGAGCTGAGAGAAATTCAGGACTACTTAAAAGGAGGTCAGTAGTTTAGGATAAAAGTGTCTGAAACGAGCATCACTCAATTTCTTATCTACTTCATCCAGAAAACCGTTTCCACTTTCATCATGGACCAAGCACTCCTGGTGAAAGTATTCTTGCTTTCCAGTGGGATTTGTTAGATTTTGGAGGAGCAATCAACCCTATCACTGACAGAGCCTTGGTTTGGTTGGTAGAAAACATCCTCGCCTCAGACGGATGATTCACTACAGTGAGCAGAAGTGTTTGAATCACCAATAGAAGAAAATCAAAACTTGTGGATTGATACTGGGGCTATTTGCAGCAGACTACCATAATCTTTCCTAATCTTCTATAGAAAGCTGGGAATAAGAGAAACTGGAGTGATTTCATAAAGGAGCAATTGAGCACACATCTCGGAGACCTGCTCTCTCACTCCCTACTGTGGAATAAACAGACAAGACTCTGCAATGCCTTCTGTGGCAACGTGGGCCTAGTGATGGGCCACGTGTTACCGGCTTTCGGCCACTCACACTTAGTGCCAGTTGGGCAAGAGTTTTCTACCAACTGGCATCTACCAGAATGTTCTTGTTGACCAAGCAATGTTACACTACAGTACTTACGCAACACAAGATACACTAGCTCCAGAAATTTCTGGACTTTCAGCTAAATAAGAATAATATTGCATTTTCAAGCTGATGTCAGGACACGGCAAGGATGCTCTCTGAAAAAATCTCCAACATACCCTTTGCTCTAATGCATACTCCCTGTTAATGCAGAAGTATCTCACCCAAGATAGAGAGACACAGGTATAAAAATATCTCTCAGGTACATTAGGGAGGGCGGACTAAAGACTAAGTTTCCCAGCCCACACCTGGAGCGTAACAATATATCTCTGCAGAATCCTCACCAATGGAGCTCAGTAAGTCTTGAATCCCAACAAGCAAAATAACCCCATCCCAGCACTAATAGGAAATTTGATGTTTCAAAGTAGCCCTACCAAATTCTAAATTAGAATATGCTTACTGCATTCTTGTCTGTGGAAGAAGATACCAGAATACAAATAAAACCTGTAATCATTTAAACCTTGATTATGGTCCAGTTACCACAGTACCTGGTATCTCTCCTGCTGACCTAGAGGTTTCCATGTCCTTCTACCATCACTAGCTTTTCCAGAATACAAACAGACAACATTAAAATCACCTGTTTTAAACTACTCCTGTCCACAGTTTAACAAATTTACTGTCCGTAACTTCCAAGCTCCACAGCCTGAAAAATGTAGAGTTTGGAGGGACTGCACTTTGTCAGACCTTCAAGCAGTAGGAAAAACTGTATGAACTTGAAAAAATGTACTTATGATTAACTACCTCAACCGTTATCCCTTTTCAGATTATAGAAAACCATGACTGACATTTTCTTTTTGAGGAGCTGCCGTGTAGAAGAGGGAGACAGAGATTGCTATAGTGTCAATGTAATTTCTGAACGCATCACACAATCTTTTGTAATATGTCAAAAGTATAAACAAAAACACTCCATGTGTCATAGTCAACAAAAGGTATCAGGTTTTATAGCATAATAACACATGACAGCTCGCTTAACACTTCTGATAATTCAGTAATTATGTAAATACCTTCAAGTTTGACTACACAGACACATACACCCCCCCCCTTAAAGTTTGAGCCAAATTCAGACTGCTTTACTTGTCAATGCACCAACATGAAAACCTTTAGTTTGAACGCAGTTATGCCAAATTTCATACTGCTGGACTAGACCCTCTGCTTACGGCAGCAACATGTTATGAAAAGTGACTTATGATCCCCTAATCTTCAACTTGAACCTGCAGGACGTGGGGATACTTCAAGGCTGAGCTAAACTTCAACTACCCATTCCCTCCCACAGGCTAGGAGATCCAGACCACCATCTCATCCTCTTCAGTGAAGCTCTATGCTGAGGTGAGAAAGCAGGACCAGAAGGAACAACAAAAAGCTGGATGGTAAGATACATCTTGGAGACCATCAGTCAAGGGGAGTCTTCACAAACACTCCAGGAAGGCAACTTCACCTCTCCGTCCACAAAGAAGCACAAAGGCACCAGACCAAAAGGTCAGGATTTGTTGTTTGGAAATGGTAGATGTGAATAATGAAGTCTAAGGTGTTATATAAGCATCTTATGATGATATATATAAGATAATATAAAAGTACAAACTTCAGACGAAAGAACCAGGTGGGGAGGTGAGTGGCAGAAGAATGTACGATAAACCAGAAGTGCTAAATTCCACTTAATTTACATGTTTGAATCAACTGTTTTCTTACTCCTACCCCCTCTTTAGGAGGACCTGACTAGTGAGGATCTCCTACATTCCTATTAAAGTCATACTTCAGGGACAGTACTAGTTAACCAGCCCCCTCACCCTCGTACCTATGTCATCACTGCATTAGGATCAACATTGCAGGGTTTTAACCAGGACAGGTTGTGGCGGCTGAAGTAAGATATTCTAAAAATAAGATTTATAAAAATGTGACACGGCAGCCCCAAGCAAAAGCAACAATACCAGATACAGGTTCTGTATAATGCACGAACACAGGATTACTGCCATGAATCAACAGTTTTGTATTAAAGTATAAAATCATCATCGCGTCCAGATAGCAGGACGTGAATATTGGTTAGAAAAGGAGAAATTTTCTTTTATGTATCTGTACCTCCAGTGATACAACGAGATTATGAAGGTCAAATAACAATCCTATTACTTCAGTTACATAACTAAAATAGGGTGCGTGTCAACGTAGGAACAACACTGAGACAACGACTTGTGGTTTGCATTTATCCACTGCTGCTAATTCAGATGGTTTCTTTCACACGGCTTCTGTTCTCTACTGCTCCAGCAAAAGAAATTTTCTTACACAAAGTCTAAGTTCTTAGGCCATAAGGCAAGACAGACGATTATTTAACTAAATTCTATGGTACGCTCTGCAGATAAAAAGGGTTTCTTGTCTTGAAAAAGTCCCAGCACAGATTACCAACCTTAGACACTGAAGAACAGCAAGCTGGGGAAATTGCTTCCCAGTCTGACTGAGCTGCTTGTTCTCAACCGCTGTGGTCTCACTGCTACGGAGCCATTACCAAGCCCTCAGCTACTACGCATGTACAATGCTGAGCCCACACCAAGAGCCAGCAGAAGTAAGTGGCAGCTTTGCTTTACTTGCCAAAATAATTAGGAAACTGTTTCTTCAAAAATCAAGAAGATTCACAACTTTCTGTTGGCTGAAGTGGTCTTTGGTATACATAACAGCAGAGAAAATCCAACCTCAATGCTGTCAAGTGTACAAACAGGAAAAAATGCTATTTTGGGGGATATGACTTGCTCTTGAGCTAATGTTTTAAATTGCATTTATTTTTAAATAAACATTACCAATTCTATAATTACAGAGGTATAGTCCTGCAATACTATCCTTAAACATCAGGATTGCAACAAAATTTTTGCCCCAGGAAGGTCACTTGCTTGTATATGTAGAACATAGCATATTTAATGTAATATAGTTCACAGGGAAACGTAACACATTACAGCCAAGCTTTACAGATTAGGACTGCCTAACCTTAGCTTCTTATTTTCACAGCTGGGCATTTAGAGAGAGTATCAGCTACATTAATGCCTCCTCTAAACACACCTTTCCCTTTGAAAACCACATGTATATTGAACTTAAAAGTTTAGTGCCTAATTTTTGGCCCCCAAAGATGGTCTCCAGCTTTTCTGTTCAACATTTCATTTCCTCTGATGTTTTAGCCAATTAACTGGTCAATGCGAACAAGTCAAGAAGTAAATAATATCACATTAAAATATGGCATCTTTAGCAAGAGTCCATGGGGCTTCTATCAGCGTTGGGGCTCTCTTGACAGCAACAGCAATAGGGGGATGCTTACTACCTTCAGTAGCGTATGTCATGAGCTGCTCCAACACTGCTTCCCTGCAGCTGCAATTCAATGTACTCTGTTGCTTGTCCTTCTTTCTAGTACCCAAGAAGACAACTCCTGACAAAGTATGTGAGACACGGTCTTCAGTCTGCCCAGTCAATGAAATCAATGGTGCCACAACACTCTGCACCAGCTGAGAACCTTGTTCAAAATCTCTGAGTGAAACCCCTTGGGGTATGTGACACTTTCTTCTCCCGCCCTATGCTTGTTTGTATCATCACTAAAGAGTTACCACTTAGTCCCAGACAGCTCTGTAAAGAGCAAAAATGGTGACAGCAAGCCTTAGAGAGGGAGCAGGAACAGGCACAGCCAAGCACTGGAAGTGGAAAAGGGAGTCCTTTCATCCAGGTCAACGCCAAAGATTATCTTCTGCTGGCTGGTGGATGCATATGAAATGAACAGGATGTGGACAGCACTAAACAAATACTCGTTACTACCGTGCTGTGATCATGACTAATGCACACACATGGTATTTAAACAGACTGCTGTTTGGCAGTGTGCTGAGACGGTGCAAACAGTGGTCGGGAAGCAGGCGAGTAATGGCACCACATGACAACCCCATCTTGTGCTAAGGCAAAGGGCCTGATAATCTCACACAGGTCATAAAGATACTCTTTCGAACAACAAAATTTAGAATGAACAGAATCCAAACAGAAAATTATTGTCATAGTATCTGGTGCTCTTCCCACACTTTCAGGCTTTAAAAAGTACAACTCTGACAATTCCAGGTCTCCAGTATTGGAGATGTATTGCCGTTTTACACAGGTATGTAAAAATCGCATGAATGGGTGAGAGGGGGGAGCCCCCAGGAGAAGGTTAGAGCAGGTGATACTTAAACCCATGAGCACCTGTTAACACATTAACCATGACTTTTTAAATGAAGATGAGGTTTGGAAGTCTTTTTATGACGTGCCCCCTGTCCAGCCAATCTTTGCTCCTGAGATACCTGAGCTGGGATTGGGATAACTGAACATGGATTGGGATTGACAAGTACTGACAGAGGTCCATGAAAATCCATCAATCCTCGTTTCTTGCTAGTGCTAAGAACAGGAACACAACCCCATTCAGATTTTAAATAAAAATAATAACTCGCATTCAGTTCTGTAATGGCTTCAGTAAAAATACAAATGAGTCATAACAATACTTCCCTTAGGTTTTGCTCAAGTATTTTTCTGTGTGACAATTCACTCCAATATCCACTTACCTCTATGGTGCTTTATAAATATTAGTACAGAATGTTGAAGTTCTATGTATTTTTACCATATAATAATAACACAGGTGTTTCACGAACCAATTGGGTACTCATTAATAATGAGCTTTCCAGGTGACTGCACTATTAACAACGTAACACTTTTCCTAGATTTTAGAATTACCTCTGAAAACATATGTGGAAAATAAAAGCGTTAACAAAACATGACAATTGTACAACAGCTCTTTGATTACGGGATCCTGAAGGAGATAATTAGTTTTCAGTTATCTTAAATTTTAAGTGTTTTAACTATTTGCAAACTGACATTTATCCAGCGTATTTATTTATGCAATGTGACATTATCGAAGCCTGTATAAAACAGGAAGATGTTACTAGATTATTTCTACAAGCACTTTTTATGAATCTATTTAAAACAGAGAGCGCCTTTATATCAATTTCAGTGGTGTAAGATGAAGCCTAAAAAACAGTCAGATCATCGTGCATTACATCAGGAAAGCTTCTATAATTAGAGTTATTCCTACAATACATGTATACACATACACATATACGCACACATTTTAGTATTATATAATAAATCTTGATGAACACTGGAATTGACTTTGCACTTTCCTATACTAGGAATAATTACATCCAACCCTTTTTGTGGCTTACCAATTTACCAGTGGCTTTTACCGTCATTCGCAATACTTAGAAATAAAAAGGTATTATGTGTAATAGTATTCTTCACTGAGCAGCTACACAAAGAAGAGAGAAATTATCTTCAGTATATCCTTGGTAGAAAAGACATATATTCTCACTGACGTCTTCGCAAAAGCTTTACTTCAAAGTACACAGAACCAGCCAAGGGCAGCATACATGCAGATACCCAGAAGCGTTGAAGGTCTGACTCCACTCTGCAGTCTGGAGGACCAGTCAACTAAATGATGAGTTTAGATGATCGTCCACAGTCGGACGAGCGAAACAAGTGTTTATTACCTTCGTGTTTCACCAAGTTTAAATGTACTGAAAAGCTAAATGTTTATTCTCCACTGTAGAGAAGCACTTTCTGGAAAAAAAGTACTTCAGAAATTAAACAATGGGCTAAAATCTGTTGTCAAACTGGCAAAACTCCCTGCTGACTTCATCTACTATTACTGCAATTACTATTAAATCTACCCTTTTTACAGCAGCAGAACTTAAAATATTCTAAACAACACAAAAACCTCTTTGGACCTTTGCTGACTGTGAGAACCAGGGACAGAATGAAGAAGAACAAACCAATTACATGTAACAAATCACCTCAGATTTCCTCCATCAAAAACCTGGAAAAACACAAGCAAAGAGATGTATCTTTCCTAACACATCCCAGTTTTGTTTTCCTAGAAAGAGCAAACTCCGAAGGCAAAGGCCTGGGAGAAAGTACAGCTCAAGCTTCATAAGGCCTTTTATTTCCCACCAGACACTTAGTTCGGGCACTGCTGACAAACACATAGCACGTGCAGTACATTCTGGACAAACAGGATGGTTACAATTACTTAGTTCTGGACCAGATGGAATTTCCAATTGGTTTTCCCAAAGAAAAACTGCCCTTCTTTTTGATTGTTTGGCAAAGGGACCACAGAAGTCTTGGAAACAAGTCAAGGTACAAGAATTTTCAAGGGGAAAAAAGTACATGTCTTCTACAAGTCACAGAGTGAGCATGTCCCAGTGTTGAAGGCTGCTTTATAGCATTAAGTGCCCTCAAGTGATACAACGGCCGGAGACTTTAGAAGAACCTCAGATACACAGCCCTTGCTCATTATCTCTTCTCTTGATCAAGCCATTTGACTTTAACCCAATTTCAGTTTTCTGTGCATGTTGGGATTTGAGCCCTAAGAAAAAGAAGAGGTAAATGCTGGGTATCGTCATTAGACCAATAAGAGAGCAGCCTATGTATTCTTCTGAGTTCTCTAGAGGTATCACAAAGATACTACTCAACCTCAGAGGAATGGGCCAAGCAAGGACCATACAGATACCTGTCTTTAAGAAAGGCACTGCAAAACTCTCCAAGATCAACTGAGTTAGAAATATCCCACTGGTAGGAGGTTGAAGGTACTTAAGTAAGGAATGGAGGAAGACCAGAGACGGTACTGGATTTTCTCATTTGCTCTTGAGCATTTCCACGACAATATGAGCCTGTCTTACTCTGTGATCCAAGGACAGCAAGTCTCCAGGAGGTCTGCCAGCACTTCTCAACCCAGATCCATTATTCTTTTACCAAGGAAAAAATGCTATCTCGCTGACAATTTTCCTTCAGTTAGGGTTTGTTCAACACTAGCACCATCAACTCCCTTACACTAGACATAATGATTGCTATCTTCAGCTAACATGAGGTTGGGCTCAAATGCCATTTGCAATATTGCAAGACACTTCAGAGAAATTCGTTGGGGGGGTGACAGTGTCAACAAGATCCTTTCCTTTCTTTAGCACTATGCTCAAGCTTGTGAGAGAGAATCCAGCCCAAATTTGAAGATATTTTTAAATGAAGAATCTCTGGAGAGAGGAAGAAATGTTTACTAGTTCACCAAAGACCTTTAGAAAAAACTCTATTGCTCCAGAGTACATAAACAGAAAGGCAGGGAAAAAAAACCCTAAACATCAGGTACGTCCTCTTCTTCTCCCAAACTAATAAAACTATGCCATGGAAACTGTAATTCCATGGCAAAAGCAACATGACCACAGAAACTCTCCCCAAAACACCACACTGTCTTTACATATAATCTGTAAACTGAGATGATCTGAGAACAGCTCAAGCAAGGGAGCAGACTGGTAACGTACAGACCTAAACTGTTTAAAATAAGGTGTGTGAAGACCTGCATCTTTCAATGTCAGCACTCAAAATACTCAATTTAACGTGCTCAAACACTACTGAAATGATCACAGTTCAAAGCTCTTCTCCTCAAAGGCAAAAAATAGGGAAAGACTACGGCTAGAGACAGCAATCAAATCATGACAATGAAATGCTTTCCCTAGCTTGATTACCTTGTCAAAGCCAGGTTTATCTAAAGCATAACCCTTTGGCACTTGGAACCAAGACTACTGTCTTGTAGACAGGCTGGCATAGTTGGCACATGGACCAAAAGATCAAGGACAAGCAGCCCTCCGTTATTGCCTACACAAAAGAAAATACTACATTGGATTGTGAAGAGTGCCAGGCTGGTACAATTTTCTGAAGGTGTTATTCTCTGGAATTTGACTGTGATTTCTTAAAAATAAGCCTGTAGCTCATATAACTGTGAAAACAACATTGAAAATGTGAACTAGTAGAGATGAACATGTTCCCAAATGTGAAAACAATTCCAAGTCATATCTCTAAGAGGAAAAACCGGTCAGTTCATCCCAGCAATTGTTGATTTGTTGAATTTTTAACATTTAGTAAGCAAAGCAACATGGTAATAGGATCATCAAGAAAAAAGTCCAGTCTGTAACACAGTCATGCTTGGTACCTGGCAGATGAACAGGGTTGGACCAGAATGATACTGTTTGCTCTCGTCTCTGCTTTAACTTCCAGTCCACATACAGAGCAGATCTCTCAGGGCCAAGAGCCAAAAGACCTTAAGTTCAAGGCTTGGCAGTTTCTCGGTCTGCTCAAAGCAGGGTGGAGTTTCACTTTTTGTGAAGAATATTATTAGTTATGCCTTCCACTAACATTTAACAAATACAGAGATCCTTACCAAAATACCAATTGGTCAATGTTAAAGTAAAATCTACATCCCCACAACTGATGGAAATGAATCAGAATGAGCATTTGTAACACGGGATTCTGATTCCTCTGACATTAAAATGTCTTGCTCTTGCAGTGTTACATCAAATCACGACTGATCTGTGTCAGCTCCCTCCTCAAGTTCCTCAGGAGCAAAACTCTTACCTAGAGTCGATCTGGTAGTTTCTTAGTTCACTGCAGCCTTCTTTGCCAGCAGCTTCATTGACAGCTCTGTTCCTAATTCTCACATCCTCTACCCTCCCCTTTTAACTCCATGTGCTCACTTCCAGCTAGAGGTGTCAGTCATCATCCACCCCCCCAATAAACATGCTAAGACAAAGAAACCATCAGGCCCTCAGCTTTCTGACTTATTTTTGGGGTGCTGCATTTAAATCCCTTTTAAGTAGAATGAATATGTATAGTATATTTTGATTTGCCTTCTTAGTGGTTAAATGTATCTCTTCTTGACTATCACACCTCCTTTCCTTGTGGGGGTAAATAAATAAATAAATAAGCCTCACCACCACTACAGAAAGCAGAGCTTACTTGGAATACATCAGCAAGTTCTTCCAGTTCTCATCTGGCAACCATTTGCACAAATTGCTGAAATGGACCTTCTCAGGTGTAAGGTTAAGGGGGGTCCGCAAGTGACTGCACGACCAAAGCTCGTATGAGTTACTGACATGTCACGAAAAAGAACAGAACTCTTAGTGAACCAGTTGGGCACCAGACCAACACTCATCAGCCAAAATCACTCACTCTCCATTCTTTTCAGAGTTATGCCTGAAATTTTTAGGATGCCATCAGAATGGAGTTTTAACTCCTTATGGTAATTACACACCGTCGGATCAAGGTTTGGTACATAGCAAACAAGTATCAACCCTACATGGATGCTCACAGTATGTATTCATATTTATCCAGGAAAAATGTCCCCACTATCATGCGACAACCTTCCCCTGAGGTGTTATTTTTCTCAGCAGACTATTATATTTTATATCTTGGCATATACAGAAGATGCCATAAATTGGTTCTTAACATGCATTCAAACCACAAGTTACTACCCGTCACGTCAAGGTCTATTTTAACACTAATTTGTGCCTCACGAACAGAGCAAGTTAAAATGTTCTCAAGGAATGATTACGATACGTTATGTTAGTAATCCTGCCACAGATGGACGCTGTAGTTTTCCTCATTAATGCCACGGCTGTCGAGACCAGTGCGGAGCACACCTTGGTTTCGTGCATGTGGGCATACACTGCCACCGACCACACAGAGCAGAAGGGATTTTGCAAGGCACATGGCAACATGCATCAGTCCACATGCTAAAAATCCTCAGGAAAACCGTTACTGCTCGTGTGCAGCAAATTGGGTTCCAAATTGAATTTTCAGGTATGATTTAGTTTTCCCTTTCCCAATGCCAACGCTGCCTTCTTGCCATGAGGTAAAACAACCGCTCATCAGGATGCATTTTCCAAACACGAGATGCCGAAGCATAAACCATCATCATTCTGATCTCTACAACACTTCTGCTTGTCATCTGTTCCTTTTTTTTTTATTATTAAAAAACCAGCCGTACCACTACACTCAACTCCCGTTCCTTAAATACCCGAAATACCCAAAAGGGCAAACCGCGGTGCCTCAAAACCGAGACCCTGCTCGCCAAGTTTCACACCAGGGCACATCACAGCCAAGTTCAGAGAAACCTAAGGAAACAGAGGGTTCGCAACGCGAAGGGAAGACACAGCCCCCTCCCCCGAGAGCAGCAGCTGCGGGCTGTGTGCGCCGTGCCACCGCTCTCCCGGGGTTCAGCACACGAGAGGGATGCTCGCTCTGGCCCCCCGCACCCCGAGATGGACCATTGCTCGTGAAGGCAGCTCGGAACACGCCGGGGCAGGCAGAACTGCCCGCGGCGCCT